>WEKX01022101.1:19562-46152 GCA_013390025.1 Pitta sordida | reverse complement strand
GGGGGTGTAGGGCTGGATGATCCTGGGTCCCTTCCGGCTCGGAGTGGCCTGCTAGACTGTGAGGGAACTAGGTTTGTCTTACCGCTCTGGGATGTGCTTTCCGTCTCTGTGTGGGTGTTAGATGGTGAGTTGGACTAGATGATCCTTGTGAGTCCCTTCCAACTCATAATATTCTGTGAATCTGTGAATCTGAGAACAATTTTTTGTCTTTTTTTTTGAAGATTGGCATTGTCAATTAGTATTCCATTTGTATTACCATAGCATTTTATGAAACACTAAAAAATTTAATATACAATCTAAAGTGCCTTTAAGTAAGGTAGTACTATTTTATTTTCCTATCTGTTGGTGCTTCATCACTGTCTAGTCTCTTTTTGCTTATCTAATATATTTTGTCCATCCCTGTAAGCACTTACTCTGATGTTAGTCTTCTGTAATTTGCCTTCATTTCCTATTACATGCCATTGAAGTTGTTGCAAACACCTGTATTACTGCTGACTTTAGGTGCCAGTCTGTTTTCTTCCAGGAACAAAGTGACTCTTTGCTCTAAATCCGTTAGATGCAATAAAATCTATGAATTGCTTTTGGTACGAAGAGTTAAACTTTCATGAAGTGGCCTTCAGAAGTGATACAGGGATTATAAAGCTCACAGATACAGAAAAATTCTTTTCAAGTTGTTAATTTCAAAAACAGAGTTGAACATGGTTAATTTTCCCTTTTCCGGTATGCTTGCAATGTGAAATATTGCTGAATTCTGTGTTTTCCCATGGATTCAGGAGCGGAATATCCTCTTTTGTTAAGCATTTGGACTAGGAAAGGAAGATATTAAAATCTAACACACACACACAAAAAAAAAAAAAGAAAAAAGGAAAGGACATGAATCTCTTTCTAATAGAATTCCTGAATATTCCTCAGTGGTACAAACTTGCTAAAAGAAAACTTCCTTTCTTCTGAATTTTTGAAGTTATAAACTACGTATTTAAAATAAGAGTTTTCTTTCTTTAAATGAGGTTTACCTTTCAAATGAGAGATATATTAAAATACTTAGAACTGAAATACTTGCCAGACTGTGTCTGAGTCAAGAAAGATGAAAATCTTTTTATACAGTAGGATTTCTATATCCCAAAGTCATCTCCACTTCACAGTGTCATTTCCATATGGATTTCCTTTTTTTTCAGAAGTCCTCATTGTGTGAAAAATAAAGTTTTCCTCCCTGGTTCATTGTTCATGCCTTCTTCAGGACAAACTATGTTTAAAAAATCCACCATACATGATCTCTTTGAGGCAGTGAGCCTTAATGGCACACCACAGACTGTTACATAATTTTTTCTGTAAATGTTAAGTGTATTTCCTAATTAGTGTTTAGTTCTCAAAGCAAAATTGTTAAAATCTGAAGGGATGTATCTTTGTACACGTGTAAGATTTGAAATACTGGAGTTTTTTTAAGGTTCTGATCATGTCAGTCTTTTCACAAATAAACAGTTTCACCAGTTGATAAAGTCACACTCAAGTGAGTAAGCAGTAACACTGAAGTCCTCAGCTGGACTAAATTCATTCTCTCAGCTTTTGGAGGAAGAAAGTAGAATCTTGGAAGTATTTTGATAGATGAGCAGAAGCAGGAAAAGCTAGTCATTTTTCTAGGATTACTCTCTCCAGAGATCCAAAATAGGGAATAACGAAAAGGAGTTGAAGACATAATCTGGATTAGGTGAACCTTCAATGACTGGAATCTGAAACTGGAGAAAATACTTATACTAAAAGTCCTCTTGTCTTCAGGTTGGACACACTTCTATAATGTTGATATGCCTATCCAGCTCACCTCAAGAACAAGTTCTCAGTTTTTAGAGCTATTTTCTGAGTCTTTAGTGCTATTTCCTGACACTTTAGAGACCAGGAAGGAATGTTTTTATTGGTGCCATTTTTATTAAGACTATGGTTTTCCTACAGTTTTCTTCCTTCCTTACACCAACTTGGGGAAATAGTAAAGTAGGTGAAAAAAATGATGTTAAAATGCAAAGCAGTAATTTGTAGCCTGTGATGTCATATCTTTTGAACTCTTTAACCCACAGAAATAAAGGCAGTAAACTCTGTGACATCTCGTGTATGATTCCTGTTTTTCTCTGATGATGTAAACTGTTAAGAAACACATGAAGTTCGGTTTCTGTAAGATTTCTGGATAATTTTCCAGTGAGTTCAGTTAATAAGCTTGTTGCTCAGTTGAAATGTCTGTGTTTGTCTGTTGTTTTTGTTGTTGGAACAACTACCTTGCTTTCTCAGGATGTGCCTTCAGCATGGTAATTCCTTTTTTTTTGGCATCAGTCTTCCAATATGCTAGTGGAATTGTTGGAACCCCATCTGATTTATGGCTCTCCCATTAAGATATGTGCCTATGACAGCTAAGATATTGCCAGGGGAGCAAAGTACTTATACATCATCAAACAGTAGCAGTTTAATACAAAATAGTAGTCCTTTAAAAGGAGCTGAAGGTGCTGTCTGTGACATAAATTAATTTCTAAATTTATAACAGATTTTACTTCAGAAATTAGAATTACTATTCTTAAGACTTTCATTTTTTTATTTGAAATCATTTAGTTTTGAAAGAGGCAGATATAAGGATTTATTTTCCTAAAATGTCTACTTGCTGTAATTGCATAATCTGTAGAATTGTAGTACAGGCTTTGAGTAACCTACTTTGTGATTGATAATCAAATGCCACATACTATGATAAAATGTGTAATTGACTGGCATTCTTTGCTATGACTCACTTGGCTAAAATCTCTATTTAGATTGAGTGGGAAGGTGGGAGTTAATTTTTGGTTTAGCAGTAAAATCGAGTTGAAATTATGCCGCATAAAATTATGGTCATTTTGAACAAAAGGAAAAAATTTGTTCTGTGTATTCTGTAGTTAAAGGATATAGGGTGGGGGTTTTTTGTAATTCCATTCTTCGTAGTGTGTTCCCTTTTATTGGAAGTAATTATAGTCATGCCTGACTTAGCTTCTATAAGTTTACCTTAAATGATTTGAAACCAAAGTTTTGAGTGTTTTTCCTTTCTTCCGTATAAATGGAGAACTATTTGGCATTGTTCTTCGGCACTTAAATGAAAAGATACAAATACATTCATGCCTTCATATTCATGGATTACGGGTCTCCCGCAGGACCCACAGAACGTTTAATCTGCGAATACGGGTCGGACATTAATACGGCAAATTATTGCCAGAAATATGGCAACTTTGGAACACTGCAACATCTGGGCTCCTTACAGGCAGAGAGGAGTGTGGGAGTTGGGATTTTTTCCCTTTAACTGCAGCAGCTGTTATGTGCCAGCAGCACTGGCTGGAGTGCTTTGTTTGAAACCATGAATATCTGCATATGCACATATGCGCTGGCAAGTCCAGAACAAGCCCCACGTGAGTCTCTGTGTTACAGTTAAAGACTTCCTGACTCCTGACTGGTGCCGGGGCCCCCTACCCTGACAATTCAGTACTGCACTGCTCCATGAATAACTAAGTAAAAACTGCAGGAAAAATTTCCACGAATATGAGAAACTGTGAATATGACAGTGTGAATAACTGAGGTATGACTGTATTCAATTTGGATGAAGAACCCTTGCTATAAGTGTATACAGTCAGGTCTCCTATATAATGGACTCGCAGTCATAGTCGGGTGCCACAAAGCCCTACTTCCACATTGAATGGCAGCTCATTAATATGCAAATTTTCCCCGCACCCTCTCATGGCCCCTTGGTGCTGTTTTGGCATTGTAATGCTGTGTATCAGTATTTGTGTCGGCCCTTCCCGGCGCCTGCAGCCACCCCACACTGGAAAAAACCCTTTTCGGCTCAGCCAGGGACACGGGTGCGGGGAGTTGCCCGCACCGCTGTCCCAGTGTCTCTCAGGGTGGGTAGACTTGGTCTCTCCATATTCAGGGTAGACGAGTATCTCCTGGAGTTACTCAAAAAAGTCTTGGACACCTGAGAGTGTGTAAATCTTTCATAACTGCATGGTCACGGCTCCGGGGGAGTGGCCCTGATGTGGTTGCTGCCGTGCCAGGAGGCAAGCAGCAGAGGAGCGGCCCCGCCCCCGCCGTTCCATGGGGGGAGCAGAGGAGGAGTGGCCGGGGAAAGTGGCAGTGCCGCTGCCACTGCTGCTGTCTCAGGGCTGGGGAAAGCAGCGCTGCCACTGTCCGAGGGCTGGGAGGAAGCGGCAGGGCCACCGCAGCAGCTGTGCGGGTTGATTTGCATATTCGTGACTGCCTAATTGAATATTCATACATGCCAGGTCATGCATGCACAGTTGTGAAAAGGGCCCTCCTTAATTGCTAAAAAAATCATGCCGCTAAGATGTGAAGCCACAATATGGGGGAGAGCGAAGGGCAAGAGGGCGGACTGTAGTATCTTTTTCCTTTTTCTCTCGAGTGTGCACATTTTTTCCATTTACTTTAGGTTTTATCAGATTATATTCAGTTTTAAAATTCAGTTTTAAATGTACTTGTTGCACTTAAATAAATCACTGTCTCTACACAGGTTTGATATTGAAATTTTTTCTTGTTTTGGCTGGCATAGAGTTAGTTTTCTTTGGAGCAGCTAGCATGGGCTGTGTTGTGGATTTGTGCTGGAAACTGAGTTAGTGACACGGGGGGTGTTTTTGTTACTTCTGGGCAGAAGTACCTCATACCCCACCTCATACCCCATCTCACCAGTGAGCAGGCTGTGGGTGCAGAAGAGGTTGGGAGGAAGCACAGCTGGGACAACTGATCCCAAATGACCGCAGAGATAATCCACACCATATGCCATCTTGCTCAGTATAGAAAGCTAGAGGAAGAAGAAAGGGAGGGATGTTCGGAGACACCATTTATATTCCCAAGTCACTGTTGCACATGCTGCATCTCTATTTTCCTGGGGATGATTTGGGGATGCAGAAACTTATAGATTTTAGTGAGGTAGGTATCAGCTTAGAAATTTAGGGATTTTAGTGAAACAGTAAAATGTTAGTGAATTTTAGAAGGATTTTAGAAGAATGAATACGTGTTAAAATCATCCAGTGGGCCTGAAATTTAACATCCAATATTAAAGGTGAAACATCTTGTTTCCCAGTCCTGGATGGTAAACAAAAGAGGATTTTAGTCAAAACACGGGGCAAGAATGTGAAACATTGGAGGTGGTTGGTTAAAAGGCTTAAAGCAAGGTTGAAATTTATGACATAATTCTGAAGGGATACATATTCATAGAGTAATTTCCATATGTATGAGGCATGGGTATAAAACGTGTGGCAAACCTGAGGCAGGGCTGAGCATCTGCTACCAATAGGAAGTGGTAAATTAATTCCTTGTTCTTCTTTGAATTCCTTGTGTGTGCAGTTTTTGCTTTACTTGTTAAACTTGCTTATCTCAACCCACGAGTTTCCTCACTTTTACTCCTCTAATTACCCTTCTCCACTATCCCAGTCGACGGGACTGAGTGAGTGGCTGTGTGGGGCCTACTTGCTGACTGGGTTTAAACCATGACACAGTGGAATTTAAAAGGACTGCTGTACAAATATTTAAAAAAAAAAAAAAAAAAAAAAGCTGTATGGTTTGGAAATGCCATTGTTCCAGACTGCAACTAAATACATTAAGAAGAATGCTGTTGGTCTTTGATAGTATGGGTAAGACCAACAGTGTCACCTACAGGTGAATCAAGTAAATTTCTTAGTTTTTCAAGTGGAAATATCAGACACACAATATAAGGAAGATCTGATTTACTAACTTTCCAGTGAATATCTTGAATCAATTTTGCTGCTTATTCTTGATATTAAATTAACTGAAAATACATAATTCAAATTATTTTTCCAATAAATGCTTGCTAAAAATGTTTTAAATCATTTTAATGTGTATAAAATACCTTTATTGGTAATATTCTGCCCATTTACTACTTAAATTCAAAGTATAATGAAAATACATCTGATTTATGACATCAAAATATGTTTACTGTTTATGCTTTTATAGAAGTCAAAACTCATTGTTTATCAATGATTCATCTCTATTGATTTTGGCAGAATGATACAGAAGTAAATATGAAGGAAAATATCAAAATTATTGCATTGAAAAAATAAAATTCACAAGCATTTTTTGTATTTATGTATGGAAAAGATTGCTCTTAGGTTATTGCATCTGTTACTTTAATACAACATATATTAATGATGCCAAAGTTTTTCTCAAAGTCGAATAACATAAATACATAGCGGATGTTAAGAGAGGGGACTGTTGTTCTTCAGTCTTTTTTTGAGGCTTCAACATCTTCCTTTCTCTGTTGCTAGGTTTGAAATTAATTTATTATTTTTAAAAAAGTACTTCTTCACTTTTGTGTGACTGGAACTGGTTGAATCAAATTCTGTCCTGACCATAATGTGAAGGATTTTTAGTTGTACAGTCATCCTCTGCATAGTCGCGATCCATAATTTGCGAGATCCTGTACTCGCTGTGGGACCTGGTGCGTGCGCAGAACCTACCACGACCTCAGTCTGATCAGCCCCCAGCCCCCTCCCCCTGGCTCGCACAGCTCGCACAGCCAGCCCCGTCCCACTCCCCCTCGCCCCGCTTGCATGGCTCTCACAGCCACCCCCGTCCTGCTCCCCCCCGCCTCGCTCACACAGCCCGCCCCCCCTGCTGGCACAGCGAGCACATCCAGACATCTGAAACAAGCCCCATGCTCAGGAACATCCTCCAGACCTTATTAGGGGAGGGGGTGTGGCTACAGGCGTGGAGTACTTGACTACATAGTGGGGTCACTATCTTTGCGGATTTCAACACTCATGTGAGGAGGACCAGTCCCAACACCCCATGAGTAACAGGGAATCACTGTATTGCTACAGTGATGTGCACATCCAGTGTTAACTGAATCATGAGTTGTAATGTTTTAAGCTAGATTGGTAAATCCTAGTGATGTCAGAGAGGCTTCTGTGTAATACAGATGTGTGGTTGTGGGAAGAAGAAACAAACAGGATTAGGGAAGACAAAGCCCAGGAGCATATGTGAAGGGCAAGAAGAAAGGCTTCTATGGGTGTATAGCCAAAAGAAGACTGAGGAAAACCTCTGCTGAGCAGACCAGAATACCTGATGACAAAGGGAGTGTAAAAGGCTGAGGTACTTAATGCTCTCTCTGCTTCAGCCTTTATTGTTAGGTCTGGCTTTCGACAATCCCAGGCCCCTGAGACAAATGCAAAAGTTCAGAGAAGGAAAATTCTACATTTGATGGAATAAATTCATATTAGGGAATGTTCAGACAAATTAAGCATAATACAAATTAATGCAATCTGATGTGGTTCACTCACAAGTCCTGAGGGACCTGGTCAAAGTTATCATGATCCTCTGTCATGGGACAAAGTGCACCTGCAGCACTTTTGTAGGTGGTACAAAACTGGGAGGAGTGGTTGACAAATCAGATGGTTTCACATTCAAAAGGACTTTGCATGCTAGAGAAATGGACCAGCAAGAGATCTCATGTAGTTCCGAAGTTAAATGCTTTGTCCTACACAGGAGTGAGGCAGGGCACTCATCCAGGCTGGGGGCCGATCAGCTAGAAATCAGTTTCTCAGGAAAGGTGACAGATATTCTGGTAGACAGCAACTTGAATATGAGCCAGCAGTGTCCTCTTTACTCTGGGCTGCTTTTCAGAAGAGTGTCATCAGAGGCTCAAAGGAGGTGTTTGTTCCTCTCTGCTGAGCCCTGGTGAGATATATCTGTGGTGCTAGGTCCAGTTCTGTGCCCCCTATTATGAGAAGAACAGGGACATACTAGAGCGAGTCTGGCTAAAAGCCATGAAGGTGATTAAGGGATAGAACATCTGACACATGAGGAAAGGCAAAACAAGCTGGGATCATCCAGTCTGGCTATGAACAAGCTCAGATAGATATGAGCAATGTAGGTGAGTACATTGTGTGTTCATGTGTAAGAAGACAGGTCATATCTCAGAAGTGTCCAATGAGAGCAAGAGCGTACAAACTGCAATGCAGGAAATTCACTGTAAGCATGAGATTTTTTTTTTTTTTTCCTATGAGGAGGGTGATCAGATACTGGAAGTTTGTCCAGACAAGTTATGGAGTCTTCAAAAACTTTGAGTATGACCTGAGAGATACTCGATACCTGACTGTATGTGGTCTTGAGTAGACTCCTCCAGGTGACCTTGTATTAAGCAGTAGATTTGAATGGATTTGTAAACCAGTCTTTGAAGGTGAATTCCAACCTTATCCATGCTGCGATTCTGTGAAAATCAAGATCAGTCTACTTTGATGGAATTGCCTATTGGATATTTACTACATGTATCTGTAAAATATGAGCAAGGAACCATTTTAGACACCATTTTGCTTGTTACAATGTTCCTGTGTAGAAATTAAAGATGACATTTTTTCAAGCAAAATTTCAGATTTTCTTTTCTAGTGATAAAAAGGTAATAAACAGTATGCTTTTGATATTTTTATATGTAAAATTAAGACTAAAAATCCTTAAAATACGTTGCCTGAATGTTAAATTCTGAAGTATAATGAATCTCAATAAGTAACAATAAAGAATCACAACTGAATTTCTTAAACTTAATACTATCAGAGAATCTGAAATTTAAGTACTTCATAGTATGAACAACTGCTCATTTGTTTATGAATATTTAATGAATTTATTGAAAACACCAAATAAAATATTATTGGTTTTGTATCTAATGCATTTTGGCACTGAGGATGTAATCTGTAGTAAAACTTGGAGGAATGTAATTTTCAGGAGTGTCTATTACCATTAATATTTTATCTATGAAGAACTTCAAAGAATGATTTACTTCTCTTTGGTTTAATGGTCTTTTATGGCTGAAAAGGTTATATGCAAAAGGTGTCCCCATGTCTTTAAAATTACTGAGTAACAGTTTTGTACTTCCAAATACTTTTTTAAGCACAGTAAATTTTACAGGATGAAAAAGCAGTCTTTTATAGTTAATGCAAATGATGCATTAAGTTAGACCCTTCTCCCAGAGTACAATTTAAATGTACTCAGAAGTCTAATTATCTTTGATTTAGAAGTAAAAATTGCAGAATAACAGCTGTGCCTGCTGAGTGAATATTCTGCTGCAAAAAGATAGCTTATTTGAGTAGAGTTGAGGACAGGTTGCTCAGGGAATGTTTGCCTTATTGGGATCTTTTTCAAACTTAACTGCTTCTGGTCAGTTGAAAATGCAAGTAATTTACGAAATGTAATTGGGGCAATTTAGAGTTTATATCCTCCAAGTTGTCATTTTACACATTACAGAATATTTTAGGTTCTTTAGCATTATTGTGACTATTTGTGTAACAAAACCCCATATTAGACTTCAAATGAATACTTAAAAATATTGCAGATAATCATGCTAAATTTGACTGCATTTAGAATACAGCTTTTTCTATACTACATCACAAAATTTTTTTGAATCACCTCTTGAGATAGAAAAATCACTGTACATGCAATCACTCTATTGAAATATACTCTAATTTACAATTGAATTAGAATATAGTATTTGTATAAAATATTCTTAGTATAATAAAAAAGTATTTTGTTATCATAACGTGTCTAATGGTGTATATAATAGCATGCAGTATTAGCAGGTTATATACTAATAGCATATTAATTTATTAATATATTTAGAATATATTATGTATTTAGGCTGTATCTTATATGTATTTATTTATAATTGAACTCGTAAAAGTGTTTTTTAATTGAAGTTTTGAGAATGTTTACCTTCACGGTTTACCTGTCGTTGCTGTTAAATGATTTATTAATTCTTAATAAAAGTCTGTTTTCAACCTGAATCCTAATCAAATTTTATTACCACTTTCCTTATCTGAGTGTCTGTCTTCCCCAGCCACTACTATTTGCTTTTTGAAGACTCTTGCAGTTGTAGGTATCTCTGTTGAGTCAAATTTATTTAGCCCAAGCATCAATTCATTTAAACTTTTTGTAAAGGTCATGCTTCATTTACATTTAGTCGTTCTCATTTTTCACTTCTGGACTCTCAGTTGGTTTGCACTTCTTGAAATAAGTTGCCCAGAACATAATGCATTGCCCTGAGATCATACAGCTTCTGAGCAGAGTAGAAGGTTTGCTTAGCATATCCAGATAATGGAGTTTTTCTTCCAAGGTTTCATTTTTGGTTCATGTGCAGACTGATCTGCTCCGTCTTTTTTCCCTGTTCAGCTGCTGTCTTGCCAGTTGTTTCTCATCCTAAATATGCTGCGACAATTATTTGTAAGGCTCAGCTTAATCTATTTTCACTTTAGCTGGGTAGAAGTTAGGAGTCTGGTCTAAAGTGCATGCACAGACTTGTAAGGAGGACATGATATAGAAAAGATTTCTAAGGCTGATTCATACTTGGATGAAATGGATCAACTAGAGGGAGCCTAGGCAGCTAGTTTTGAAAGCAATTTTGTAAATTAACAGGTAAGATAGGTAGGATAAATCATTCTTGCTTTGGCTGAGATGCTGATATTAAACAGATATTGCATTAAAAGTAAATTTCATACTTGTTCACCAAATGACAACTCAAATACCAATTTATTTGCTTGCATTCAAATGTGATTTCACAAAATTTTCTTTCAAATCTGAACTCTAGAGAAAATTATGCATGCTAATATTAATGATAACCAGTGTTGAAGGTGATTGTAACAGACCTGCAGTATGATTGTGAGATTTATTTTCTCCAGTTACATTAACTAAAAACCAGCATACCCTTTGGATTTCAGCAGGATTCTGTAAGCACCAACAGGAAATATCAAGTTTGCTGTTGTAATGAAAGGATCAAATCACACAGAGTTCCACAGGAGTCATCCGCCTTAATACTATTAGATTTTTCCTGAGTAATCTTAATAATAGACTAAAGATTATACATACTAAACTTTCATTTGTTATTATGCTGTACAGAGCTGTAAACACTTTGGAGGCTGGAGTAAGAATTTTTAAATGTCTTAATTAATTAAAGAACAGATCCATTAATTCATGAGTCAGTAGTACACTTTCAAGATTATACACTGTATTATATTACGTCAACAAAAGTTATTCTGAACTTTCTATATTTACAGTCAATGAGATTTGCAGGACCACTGTGATAAGTCTTAAAAGTGTGCCAGCATAAGTAAGTTGGAAAAACTTACTGAGCTGAGATTTTCTCCCCTGAAATTGTGCAACTCAAACCTAAAGTTCCCTTGTAGAACAGAGAAGTAATGACTTTGAAACCCTTTTCCTTGCAGCTGCAAGAGGAAAAAAAGGAAAAGGGGAAAAAAAAAACCCAAACCAGAACTAGCAAACAAAAAACCCCACCAACTAAGCGACAATATTGCATTTCTCAGAAACATCAATGTATTTCCAAAAAATGTTCTTCTACTTACTTTTTCCTTGTAAATTTTAGCCCAAATATTCCTATAATTATATATACATAAAAACATACACAAATATGTTCTACAGTCATGTTTTGTTCTTATTCTGTTGTATCTGTTAGATATGAAAAGGGGACTGGGAGAGAAGAAAATGCAAAATAACACTAGGACGATTGGAAAACCGAGAGGCTGAATGCAGTGTCTCAAGAGAGAGGCACTTGCTGAAAGTTGTCAGATCTGATTAAGGGAGCTTTTGGCATCAATCAGACCTGACAGTAGTATATCAGAGGTTAGTCAAACTATAATTGGTGCACTGATTAACAGCAAAGAGAAAAAGAGGGCAATGTTTTGGGTCAAACTCTTTTAAAACCTTTAAATAATTATTTTAACTTGAACTGTGAGTGGCTAATTGTATATTTTACAATAAAAGAGAAAAATTTCATGAGGCATGCAAATTCTTCTTCCTCACTATGGTTTTTTAAATAAGGTTTGTACTGGCTTTAGGCAAATTGTTTCATCAAGGGACAAAAATACAGACAGCAGGTGCTCATTTTCTACTACTCAGTATAGCTGTTTAATGTAACTGCTACACATGGGAAGCTTCGTATTCTTTTAGTAAGAATATGAAAAAGATCAGGGCTTTCATAGTAACAACAAAAAGGAATTTTTATATCTACCAATCTGACTACTTGTACTGGGTTTATCCAGGTTATTTTGACTGTGTGAGAATCCGTTGTGTTGAGGCTTAAAGGTAGTTTTGGAATTTTTACATGAATTTTGTAACCTGTGAGTCATCTGGGAGTGTGTTGAAAGCATAAGATTTCAAGTCTTAACATACAAACATAAATCTGGTAGTCATAACTGTGAAACTGAGTATGCAACAAATAAAACAATATGGAAAAAAATCAGTTCAATGCTAAGTGTCAGATATATCCTAAGTATCTTTCTCTGCTAAGATGCTGTGCTGCTACATTGTCAATCAGATACCTTTTCTTTTGATGGACTAGCTGGGTTCTGGAAATGAACTAAATCTTGTGCATTCCTAGGATTAAGTTATACAGTAATCCCTCGCTACTTTGCAGTTCACCATTTGTGGGTTCAATACCTCATGGGTTTTTTTCCCCCAGCTTTACTGTATTTACCATTTTTAACCTATTAACTGTATTTATTGTATTTATCGTATTTACCACTACTTTGCCGATTTTGCTTGTTTCGCATCTTTCTGAAACTAACCTCCCTGTGATATTCAAGGGATTACTGTAAAATAAAAGATGCTGAACAATGTTATGTGTCTTCAGTTTAAAAGTCATTTCCAGTTTAATGGCAGCTGTTAGACAGCAACTCATTTGTTGATTTCAGTTGTTGATTCTTTATTGGTTTTTATTAATTGCTGCTAATATGCATCGATACAGTGCACCTCTGTAAGATTTTATGCCATCATTTATGTAGGTACTTCTTCTAAGAATAGTCTTATTAATANTTTATTCCACTCCCTGGCTGGGCTCCAGCTCACATGAGGTTTTTGTGAAATGCTTGAATAAATCACACAGAGTAAGAGTTCAATAAAAAGAGGAATAAAAACAGCATTATGAAAGTGACTTGTGGGTTGCTGGGCTTGTAACACATTTTGATGAAATTTTACTTCAGAGGGTGTCCCTCATGGGGTGTGATAGCAGGTATCTAATATTAAAATGTGAGAAGCTCCAAAGCATCACTAAGTAGATGGGAAATACAGTCACATCTCTGTAGCCACAGGGTACAGGTCTCTCTGAGGTCCTGCAAACCATCTAATCCACAAGCTGTTACAGGTCATTAATATACATATAGGCCATGCACATTGCTCCGTCCTCAGCCAATCAGGAGTGCTAGGGAGTGTTTTCCGCTCATTCCCATGGGCTCTCACAGCACAGGGGAGCAAAGGGAACCATTTCCGAGCCCTCTCTGACTGGGGAGACCCCCATAGAATCCTTAGACTTTTCTTCATTCACACTGCCACTTCCACTGCCGCCGCCAACCAGGCTGCTGCCACTACATATGCTTGCACAAACTAACTCTGGGGCTGCAGCAGGAAAGGGGGTTGGCGGGTGTCCCTGGGCTCGGGTCAGCATGATTCCATGCCACCATTTCCCTTGGAGCCTGGGAAACCTTAACTTTGCAACACTGCGACACCCTGGAGCCTCTTACAGTGGGGGATAGCATCAGTGTCAGGGATTTTTTCCCTTTGGCTGTGGTAGCTACAATACATCCACTGGTACCAAGTTTGGGAGTGGCAGTGCTGGCTGCATAGACCCAGCAGAATCCTGCTTCCACCTGTTGCGGCAGGGAGAGGGCATGGGGGAACAGAAGCCTCCTTGCGCGGCAGCGGCAGTGTGGACACCACTGCCCCATCCCAGCACACAGCACTTCACAGTTGGCTTCTACTGCAGTTTAGCACACCTGTCAGCATCATCTTCCCTGCCTGTAGCCATGGAAACAGTAACACACAGATGCAGGGATGCACAGGAACATGCACACAGGAAGTCCCTGAAAGGTGCTGGTGGGTACAAACACTTGAGAACACACATGGGCGGGTGATGCAGAGGGGGAAAGTGGAGGACAGTAGATACAGCGCTGCAGCAGCACTTCCCCTTGGGCTATGTCTACGCATCACCAGGTGCACCAGACTACATTCGATGGACTACGTATATAACCCTTTCCGGCTGCAGAGACACACAGGAGAGGGGCAGGGACCACAACAGGGTACCGCGCCATGGCACGGTGCTGTGGGACTATAAACAACACGTAACCTCCGCAGCACTCATAGGGCAGTGATCTGTGCCTGTCCCTAGCGAGTGAGAGGTGCTGCCCACCCCCCCCGTTCCACTGCCCAGGGGGCGCCAGTGCTGCCCCTTGGCAAAGCAGAGGCACTGCGCATGTGTTGACCGGGAAGCGCTGTGAGTCACAGAGGCAGATTCATGGGAAGAAAATTCCACAAGTCAGTGAGGCTGTGAGTATGAACGCAATGTACCGAAGTATCACTGTATTTTCAAATTGTACGAAACCCCAGCATAACAACACCCCCTATAGAATATGCATTCCAATGCTGCATTCCAGTGCTGCACTCCAATGACAGTCTGCTCTGAGTGGATGTGTGTAATTGTGTGCAGTTTTCTGTGTCTCAATTTCTGCAGAAGTAAAGATCTTGCAGTGAATTTGTTGCCAGAACAAAACACTAAGATAAACAGTTACAGCACGAGTAGAGTAAACTGTGTAGGTTGCCCATGCCCTTTTGCCAAAAAGCTGTCAGAAGATGAGGAGCACTGGCTGTGACTGAGCAAAGCTTCCTTTAGGATCAGCCACATATTCTCAAATGCTGTTTTTAAGTGGGGTAGGGGGAAGATGTAGATGTGTGTAAAGTAAGGAGAATAAAGACTAGTAGCAAGGTGAAAACAATAAAGATGAGGAAGTTCTATTACTTGAAATCTACAGAAGTAGATCTTTAGGAGAGTGTCTTTGAAAATTAATGTCCTGGTTTAGGTTTTTTGCTGCTCTGGCAGCGAGGGGGTTAACAGCTCAGCTCTTGCCTGGGCCTCAGTCGCTGCCAGTGTTTCAAGGTTGCAGAGATAGGAATGCCTCTGTGAATAAACATATTTGGGAGAGAAGGAAAAAAACCTCAGTAAGATGCNAATCTGTTGTAAGAGAAGGAGGGGTGGGGGGAAAAGGTTGCTTTTTAAATGATGCTTCCTTCGCAGTTCTGATCTTGTTAGTCAATAAATAAATCCTTTATATTCTTCACTGGTAGTTTGCCTTGCTGTTGCCTGTGATCAGTTTTATTTTCCAGGTTTTTTTCCCTCCAGGAGAGATTGTGGGTGAATCTCTGGCATCTAGCCAGGGTCAAACCACGACAATTAAGAAGAAAGGAGCAGTGACTAAACCAGAGGTCTTTATTGCTATCTATCCATGATGAGTCACTGTGGTGGAGACAAATTTACTATAGCCACTACCATAGCAAGAGGCTGATTCAATACTTTTCAAAGCTATTAGATCCTTAGAGCTTGTATTTTGTGCATGCACTATGTTTTTTCTTTATAGTATATACAAATGTGTTGTGCCTTAAAATTGTTTCTTCTCCAATATCATTCAGGCACTTCAAGAAATACTGCTTTACTTAGCTCTACTGAATTCCTGTATTTCAAAAGATACTTGATTTCAGCACATTTAATTTTAGTAAAAGAGTTCCTTCTGATCTGCAAATGACAAAATAATTTTCAGTCATATCTAATAATTGTTTTATGTTGTTAAAAGGCAAATTTCTGAAATATCCAATATGCATTTTGCAGTGCATGTATATATTTCAGTTAATTCCAGGTTATATTTTTGCTGTTTTGGTCTCTTTGTGTCTCCTTTGTTTTGACTGTGGTATCTTTAACGAGACTTTTTTATGCTAACAACAGAGAGAGTAATTGCAGCATCATTCGTCATTGAGCAGGAGGAGCATAAGAAGTAGCTCTCAGATGCTCACATAGCCAGAGGCATTGGGCCGGGGGGGGCGGTGCTGTTAAACAATATTCAGATTTCATTTTTGTTTCCTAAGAATACTGATATATTAAGAGAGTTACTTAATAGTTCATTGTACAGTTACTTTCTAGAAAGCATGATAGAGGTTAATGCTCAGAAGGTATGATATTTATTCAAACTCATAAATGAGATATTTGAAAGTATGTACGTGTACCATTGTATATATTTTCTCAATTTCAATATAATAAAGGAACACATATTTACATCCTGTGTTAAGGAAGGTATTGTAGAACTGCTGCTCTGTTTACAGTATGGCAGCGCACAGGCTTATTTCTGGGCTAGTGCTGATACTCAGAATATCAACGCTATCCAGTCTGAGTACACAGTGTATTTCTACTTTTTATGCTACAGAAATCAACATAACCACCTATTAAAAACTAAGTGCTCATGCACATGGCCTGGGGGTAAACAAATGATAGAAAATATTAATATGGTGCTTTACTAGAAAGTACTTGCTTACTGCATATATCAATGCAACATAAGAGCCTGTGTAGTAAGATTCTTACAGCCCTACAGAATGATGACTTTATGGAATCTATGGTGAGCTATAGGTGTGTTGGAGTAGAAAAATTTTGTGTACCCTAGCCAAGTATTTACGTGTTCCCACCTATATGACAACAAATCTGTTGCTGTGATTGCTTCTTTTAAACATTTGTCATGGTTAAATATTATAATTGACGACTGTTGATAGGGGTTGTTATTCCTAATATCAGGTACCGTCGGCCCTCTTGCACTTCACACCCCCCATATTGTGGCTTCAGATCTTAATGGCATGATTTTTTAGCGATGTAGGAGACCCATTTCGCAACTGCTCATGTGCAATCTGCCGCCGCGGCGGTTGCCACGGTAGCCGCAGCGGCACGGGCGGTCGTGGTGACGCTGGCGGCAGCTGGGGTGGCACGGGCGGTGCAACTGACATTCAACCCAGAAGTAGGGCTATGCAGATCCCGATTAAGACCACAGGTCCGCGTTATAGGAGACCTTACTGTATTTGTTGCTTCTCTGAAAATTCCCCCAAAAGATGTTTTCCCTATGAAAACTTCTACAGGCTGTTGCACACCAGCTTGCCATTTCTAACAGTTCTTAGCATAACATTTGCATGAGCCTTCTAGAAACTTAAAAGAAAAATTGAAAAATTAAACGTTAATTTAGCAAGATTCAGGGAAACATTTTGCATAGGGAGTTAACTCATTTGTGAATGCTATAGCAGGAAAAGGAAAGCACATAAGCTGAAGATGAAGTGTTTGGAAGGTGGAACAGCTGCTTAATTATGAAGTTGTAAGAGATTTAAAAAAAAAATGGTTTGTTCATCCTCTGTTTGGACCTTCAGAATTTTGTACACTTTTTTTCCATCTTTGTTTCTTTTCAATTCATAGCTTTTAATTCATCAGTTGAATTCAGATTAGACTTCTAGAATTATTGTACTGGCTAATTCTAGTGCCCTGAACACTGACAACGCTTTATTTGTACATTAACTTTAATGGTTTTGTAATTTTGAAAATTAACTTTGGTTGACATTATTTAATTGAACAACTCACTGGCAGCAAGATCTGCTTTCTGAATGTGGCAGGTTATTGCAGACTACTTTTCAATCTTCTGTTCATTCTGCTTGTTTGGTATATTTAATTTTTACTATTTATTTTTTATTATATTATTTAATTTTTTATTATTATTTTATGGAAATTATAGTAGTCAGAAAGTTTGGAGTGAGGTGGGGTGTGTGTCTTAGTTTTGATATATTGTTGTGGATATGAAAGAGAGCAGGTCAGATAACTGGCAGAGATACTTGAAGGCTGAAGTGGCTAAAGAGAAAAAACCTGTTCTCAGAAATGTTCTTTAAGAACTTAAAAGTCAGTGATTTTTTTAGTATGAGATATTATAACTATTTTATGTAGATTGTTCTGAAATATTTTCATATGTTGTTTGGGTCTATGTAAGTATAAATTTGAGGAGATTATCATAGTTTTACTAATCTCAGAATATGTCTACTAATTATTAGAGCAGAAATCAGATACTAGACGTGCAAAGATGTGTTTGGAAGAACTTAAAAGTAGTAAAAAATTTCAAAGGATTGAAAGTGAGCTATTGATAAGGTAAACCTCCAGACTGTGTCAACTACTAGAAATTGATGTTGGACTCTTAGATTTCTCTTTAAATAGATTTCTAATTGAAGAAACTGACAAAAATAATTAGCATATCACAGAATCACAGAATATTCTGAGTTGGAAGAGACCCACAGGGATCATCGAGTCCAACTTTTAAATGGCACCACTGCCTCCCTGGCAGGAATTGAACCCCCAGTCTCCCGCATGAGAGGCAGGGACACTCACCACTATGCTATAGTGGATTTTTAAATCATGCAATTATAGCAAAATGCATTTTCACAGTCTCTTGAAATTTTATCAGTTGATATTGAAGTTATTGGCTTCAAATGTTGTCCCTTTGACAAAATATTTTGAAGTGAAGTAATTAAAATTTCTTGTTTGGGTTCTTACCTGATGATTGTATAACAATGTAGAAATGTGTTGAATAATCTCAAAGCTAAATGAGATAATTTTGAAATGAAATATATACCTTTTTTTTAATCGATATCTCTTTTGATGTAATGGTGAAATTGAGTGTCAGTGCTCACCTAAGACAGAAGACACTGTGAAAAAACTATGTTTTCCATAATAGAGCAAGTTGGTGTGGAATAACTGATGATAATCAAGAAAACATTGGAAAAAAAGAAATGTGTATGCATAGAGAAATTTAAGTTGACAGTAAAAATATTGACAGTTAACCCGTTTCTATTCAGCCATACCCTAATACAAAAAACAGATTGAAATGTCTTGCATGAGTTGCAGTTCATTAAGCAAATGTGACACTTTATTTTCTAGCAATTTCTATACTGAAATAGGTGAAGTGGTGAAATAGTAATATAAATGAACATACTTTTCAGAGTGCTGAGAACTCAAGCCTAATGTAAAAGAAGAAAATAATAAAAAGATTGGTTACTTTGTCCTTCTCTTGTCCCCAGACAGAAAACAGAATCCTTTTGCTGAATTTGAGTTTTGATTTTAAAACTTTAGGGATAAAATGTGTTGTCTCTGTAAATTAATTATAAGAAGAAAAGCCACTACTGCATTTAAAACTATTATGAGATGGCTCATAATGTTGTTTTGTTTAGTATTTTAATTGAAAAAAACAATTTTTGTTAGCATTTGCCAATAGTCAGCATTTTCTTTTAGCTGATATTTTTTAGAGCATTTTATATGTTTGAATTCAATTTATGATTTCCAACTACAAAGCTGGTTTGTTTCGTAGTTTTTGTTGAGACTAGTTTTCCCAACTGTAATTTCTGTCTGAAAAATAAACTTAAGAACCAGTCATGTTGTTTAGCAAAATGTTCTCTGTAGATCTCTCCTATTTGATACACTGTCTCATTTAGTATAGCTTTTAATTCAGGTCATTGCTTTGAGAACATTGCTATTTTAAAATAAGATCAAAGTAAAAGACCATTATAACAAATATTTAGTCATCATTCAGAAACAGATGAATTAATGATACCATTTTAAATATATATGCTGATAACGACTGACATTTTAAAAAAAGCTGTGATCTGAACACTAATTTAGATTTAGCAAATTAGCTAAGTAGCTTGCATTTGTAGTATTTCACGCCTTAAAGCCTTAATATGCATTGCTAAATATATTTCCTCACTGTTTGCTAATTAATGTTCTATGGAAGTGCAGCTGCTAATATTTTGTGGTTGACATGGCTCACTTTAAAGTGCTAACAGTTGCATCTGTAGTAGTGTTATAATTCAGTTCTTAAATTATGGACATACATTTTTACAGCTACTAGCTACTATTTTGTACAAGCACTTGAAAAATCAGTATTTGCTAACAAAATATACCCAGTAATATTTCAACAAAACATGGAAATAGCCCCCACATACATAATATCACTCTGTGTGATGTTAGTGAATCAGTGAGTCTTTCATGTGTCAAGTTTTAGATATTGCAGGACAGGAACATTTTTTTCTGTAAACTGCATTTTGCAGTTTTCATATTCATGGATTCAATTAGTTGCGGTTGGATTCTCAGCGCCGAGGATCGTCTGAGGGTGCAGGGTAAAGCTGCATATTAATGAGCTGCCATTCAACATGGAAGTAGGGCTTCACAGAGCCTGATAAAGACTGCGGGTCCGCGATGTAGGAGACCCGACCCTATATCATCAAATCTTTTAATTTGTGGGATTTCTTTTTTAATTTGCATTTCTGCTTAGAATATAGGAAATGCTGAGTAGATGAAAACAATTGATGTGTGTGTAAGTTTTACAGGGACTAACTAGTATATTTATTGTACAAACATTATCATCTATAAGACTGAACTGTGTGTTGCCTTAGGGTTTTATTTCTGACCATCTAAATTTAAAAGACAGCCTATTCTTAAAACACATTTATTATGAAAAAACTGATGCAGATCAGATGCATGTTTTCCTGTCTGCTTGTTTACTAAGCTCTTATTTATCATGTGAAGCATGGATTCATCAAATACCAGGTGTTAACAATTATTTATTACCCCTTCCCTTCCCAAATCAGAAATACTGTACCAGATAAAGTTCTACTAATAGAAGTGGGCTGTTCTTGCAATTTAAAATTTCTGTTTTAAAACCTCTATCATAAAACTGATTTGGTCATCTATATAACATTGTAACATCTATCCTCTTATAGAATAAGATATTTTGAGATTGTAGACTGGAATTTCGTCAATGTTAGTAGAATTCTAGAAAAAAAATGTTCTGTTCTGCAACTTCTGCCACAAGATAAGAAACTTATTTATGAACATGAACCACTTGTATTTTCATTACTATTGGATATTTTCTTGTAGTATCATGCCTATTTCTGAAAGCTGTTAGAAGTTTTCATGTTTTGCCAATTCTTAATACCTTTAAAAGATTAGTAGTTGATTTTTTTTCAAAAAATATTTCAGTCAAGATAACCAAACAGTCGCTATTGCCTTTACTCATGAAAGCATTCATTTTGCTCTAGATGTCACATGAACAAGATTTGCCCAATTTGTAAAGTTTTTCATTCAGGCCCATGAAACATCAGAATATCATTTATCCTCTTTATTTTCTAAGTTATTTTCAATTGCCAAGGTACAAAGTAACCTTTATTTTAATAGTTCTAAGATGTTTGTGGGGGTGAAAGGGGGGTGGGTGTGAAATAAGTGAGACTGTAGGGTAAGCTTTGTGCCTGTCCCAAATCCCAAATCCATCAAGCTTTGATAGATAATGATTCATTAAATTTGTTATGAATATGCAGTAAATAATTGCCCTTAAATCATAATCACAAATTTCAGACAAGTTACTTCTGAGCTGCCATTCATGATTTTCAGTTCTACTGGTGCTATTATACATAGCATTTGGCACTTATATAGGAAATTACTTCCGTTGAATAATAAATGAGAAATATGCATTTCTATTTGAAATACATAGTGAGAATGCTTTGGGTGGAGGAATGAGAGATTTTCTTTGGAGTGACCACTTTGTCTAATTTTATGTTTTAAAATTCTGCTTTCTTGAATTCTTGTGTTAAGGTCACATGAAGTGCTTGCTGAGTTTGGTGTCATTGTGGAGCATGACATTACTACAGTTTTTTGGCAACTGGAGATTGAATGTACCTCGGTCTTATTAGTATGTTTTGATGTAAAAAGAGAAGCAATTGCAACAACTTGCAAAAAATGGTACCATAGAGAATGGTACCACTTCATGGTACCTACATGAAACAATGAAGTTTAGAAGTTACCTTATTAAGGACTGGTAGAAGTTGTTCATTCTGTTTTGCCAGTGCAAGGATCAAGATACCAAAATGTACAGCTTGAAAGTATGTCTTCAGGAGAAAGTATTTCATAGAGAACTGGGAACTGTCATATCGAGCCTAGGCTTGAGAGGAGGGTCTTAGTTGTTTGCTGTTCTGTGGTGAATGTTAGAAATATTTTATGATAGTCTGTAGAAAATATATATAAATGATGCACAATAGATTCAAGTTATTAGTTGATCTTTCCATATGATTTTCTATACTGAATCGTAGTAATGGCTATCCAACACGTATATGCAGCAGGCTCTCTCCGCCTCGTATTTAAAGTAGGTAAAACTTAAAGTAACTTTGTTAAGTTCTACATTGCATTTACTCTGCATATGAAATTTAACTTAAATTACTGTGTTTTTATAAATTTGTATCTGCATTTTAATTTGTAAATGCTTACTATTTCTTTTTTTATTTTTCTGCTCTACTAGATGCTTGTGACTACCCCCGAGAAATGGGATGTAGTGACAAGAAAAAGTGTTGGTGATGTAGCCCTCTCTCAGCTGGTAAAACTTTTGATTCTTGATGAAGTTCATCTGCTGCATGAAGACAGGGGACCAGTACTTGAAAGCATTGTAGCCCGTACTTTACGACAGGTAAGAGGGAAAAAGTCGTCAAAATAAGGTCAGGAATTTGGTCAGGAATCAATAGATTTCACTGTAAAGGGTGAAATGCTTAAGCAGATGAAAATGCTTAGGCAGTTTACAATTTATTTTAGAGCTGTTCTTTTTACAGCTATGTACTAAGAATAAATCAATTTTTTGTCTTCTATCTTTCCTTCTGTAGTATTTCAACTGTCAGATCCTAAGATGCATATTTTATTACAGAGCTCTTTCTTTACTTATTATTTAATTTCTTAATTTACTTACTGTACAAGGAACAGCAAAATTGAACATTTTTAATCAAATAATAATCAGGCTAATGTTTTAACATAACCAGAACTGAGAGTATTTTTATAGGAATGCTTATTTTCAGTTAGCAGTTTTCCTAAGAGAATTTCTGTTCTTTTGTTTTAGTTAAGAGTAATGTCTTAAATCTAGGTAAAGCTTTCATCACTGCTAGAAAAATGCTACATAATTCTTGCTTTAGCATAATTGGTCTTTTTCTCCCCCTATGATTTAGTGGTACTTTCTAAATACGTAGATTTGACTTTCAAGATGCTTTTTGTCTTGGTAAGGCTACACTAACCTTGCTAAGACTTATCTTAAGGATTATCTGATTCCAACTCTGCTAAGAGCAAAATAACATGGATGTCTGCTGTAATCTAGTACTGGAAGTGTCAAGTTCTTGTATTAAGAACAACATAAATAATAATTCTTTAGAAGAAGCTAAACTTGGAAATGTTTTGCGGACAGGGTCTATGGAGAGTAGAGTTTTGTGAAGTTTAGCCTAGTCTCAAAAGCACTGAAATTTAACCTGTTTGATACAGGATTTTTTTTCTTAAATGGTTTTGATAACCTTGTTTTCCTTAAGCATCTTTCACAGTATTGACAGTATAGATAAGGTTGGAAAAGACCTTGAAGATCATCTAGTCCAATCTATAACCCATCTAGATCAGATCATTTAGAACCTCATCCAGCCTACCCTTAAACAGCTCCAGGGTTGGTGACTCAATCGTGTCTGTAGGCAACTCATTCCAAAACTGGATCACTCTTTCAGTGAAAAACCTTTTCCTAATATCAAGTCTTAACCTCCCCTGCTGAAGGTTAAGACTATGACCTCTTGTCCTGTCTCCAGTGGCCAGGGAGAAAAGACCGACCCCACCTGACTACAACTTCCTTTTCCATAATTATAGAGAGCGATAAGGTCACCCCTGAGCCTCCTCTTTTCTAGGCTAAACAGACCCAGCTTCTTCAGGTTCTCCTCATAGGGCTTGTCTTCCAGACCCTTTACCATCCTAGCTGCCCTTCTCTGAACTCGTTCCAGCACCTCAACATCTTTCTTAAACTGAGGGGCTCAAAACTGGACACCATACTCAAGATGTGGCCTAACCAGTGCTGAGTACAGTGGAAGGATAACCTCCCTTGACCTACTGGCCACACCATTCTTTATGTCTTTAAAGTATCTCATCTTTTAGCAGTGACCATGATGGTCATTTTGTTTATGTAAAATGGCAAGACTTACTAATTTTTTTGTCTAGATGATCCTGTGGGTCCCTTTCAACTCAGAATAACCTGTGAACTGTGAAGTTTTGCAAGACTTGTAAAATAGGCTTCATCTCTCCAAAATAGATGTTCAGAGCCACTTTATCTGCCTTAAATTTTTCAGCTTTGCATTCTGTTCCTGCTTCGCTACAAATCTCCTGTAGATCCTTCTCTTTTGTGTCTGTCAAGCATGTAGAGGTAACTAAAGGAGTATAAAATCTAAGGCAATCATATTCACAGAATTCACAGAATATTATGAGTTGGAAGGGACCCACAAGGATCATCTAGTCCAACTCACCATCTAACACCCTTACAGAGACCGAACGCACATCCCAGAGTGGTAAACACAAACCTAGTTCCCTCACAGTCTAACAGGACACTCCGAGCCGGAAGGGACCCACAGGATCATCCAGCCCTACACCCCCCAGCTAGACCATGTCACTAAGCTCCTCATTGAGTCTTCTCTTAAACACCTCCAGGGATGGCGACTCCACCACCTCCCTGGGCAGTCCATTCCAATGTGCAATCACTCTCTCTGTGAAAAACCAGTTCCTANTATCATCAATAAAGATGTTGAACAGTACTGGGCCTAACACTGACCCCTGTGGGACTCCACTGGTGACTGGCTGCCAGCGGGATGTTGCACCATTTACCAGCACTCTCTGAGCTCGTCCTTCCAACCAGTTCGTAACCCAGCATAAAATGTTTCCATCCACTCTGTGCTTTATGAGTTTCTCCTGAAACTTATTTTGGGAAACCGTGTCAAAGGCTTTGCTAAGGTCCAAGTACACAACATCCACAGCCTTTTTGTCGTCAACCTGTCGAGTCACTGGATCGTAAAAGGAGATCAGGTTGGTCAGGCAGGATCTGCCGTTCCGAAATCCGTGTTGACTAGATCCAATGTCATGGTTGTTTTATAGTTGCTTTGTATGTTGGGTGCCAAATCCTACCCTTAATGCCTTTATTGTAATGTAGCAATATCTTGCTTCAGCACTCATTTGAAAAATAGCTCTTAAGAGTGTTTTAATCTTCTAGGGTTTCAAAGTTTGTTTTACCTACCACATTGGAATTTAATTCATCTGGAGTTGAAGCTACTGAGTTGTAAGCCTTTCTTAGGTGAAACAGTTGGGAAGGAAAGCAATATACAAATCTTGAAAATGACCATCTCACCACCTTTCTGATGACCTTATTTATTCTAATTTGATATAAAGGGCACTAATGGAGACCCCTATGAATCTTTACAACAAGGCAGTTAAGAGAGGGAAAATTTACAGTATAAAACACTAAAAAGCCCCACAGAGTTGAATAGAAAACAAAACTACTTGTAGAATTTTTTAGAATTGTTCTGTAGAAAATAACTGCTGACAAAAGTATTTGAAATTGCAAGCCTTCAAGAGAGCCTGGGGACAAAGAAATAGGAGATGTTTTGTACCATTGTTTGTGAATTTTAATATGAAAGCAAATAATAAGAGGATTACTTTTTAAAATCACACTGAAATGTTACAGTTCAGCATCTGAGCCTGCAAGCATAGTTCTATGAGGTTTGCAGTATACATCCATAATTAATCATGAAATTACTGGTACTTTTACTTGGTCAATAAATGACATAAGGGCAATAACGCAGCACCTGCAAAATAACTATGACATTAGATCTAGTCAAAATGGACTTAGGAGAATTAGGTCCTGCCTGACCAACCTGATCTCCTTTTATGAACTGGTGACTCGCCTGGTTGACAATAGAAAGGCCGTTGTATACTTGGATCTCAGCAAAGTCTTCAACACAGTTTTCCATGGTGACCTTTAGAAGAAACTCCTTGGATAGGAGCATTCTGTGTTGGCTTAGGAATCAGTTGGATGGATGAGCCCAGGGAGTGTTGGTAAATGGTGTCTTATCCAGCTGGCGACCGGTCACTAGTGGAGTCCCACAAGTATCAGTACTAGGCCCGGCATTGTTTAATATATTTATTGATGATATGGACAAGGAAATAGAGTCCACCATTAGCAAGTTTGCAGATGATACCAAGTTGGGGGCAAATGCTGAACTGCCAGAGGGTAGAAGGGCCCTTCAGAGGGACCTTGACAGGCTAGAAAGTTGGTCAAATGGAGAGGGATTTGGGAGTAATGGTTGACAGANTGTTACTCTAAGCGCAGCTGGGGAAATGACGTGCCCGCGGGTGCGTGTGAACTGTTTTCGTGGCTACAGGCGGGGAAGGGCAGTGCCCCAGGAAAGTGGGGCTAGGCTGGCCGCAGCGGCCAGCGGGACGTGCTCACTCCACTGCCACAGCTGAACCCCCCCGCCCTGCATGGCACTGCCGGCGGTGCGCAGGTCCGCAGCTGAACCCCGCGCTGCCAGCGGGACGCGGAACCAGCGCAGCGAGGGACCACAGCTGAACCGTCTGGCACGGCCTCACACTAGCAGCACGGGCTGGGGCGAGGGAGTCTCAGCATGGGCTGGCAACGNGGAATATTCTGTGATTCTGTAATGTTTCTGATTTCAGAAGAATTTCATTGGAGTTTAATGAAAATACCATTACAGATATACTGTGAATCCCTGCTGCATCACGACCTCTCCATTACGACCCTGCGCATTTGCAATGTGAATTTATCGCAGTTTTGATTCCATTGTTTGCAAAATTTTGCGGCTCACACGTGTGCAGTGCATCTGCTCCACCGAG
>WEKX01022101.1:4527-19488 GCA_013390025.1 Pitta sordida | reverse complement strand
CGCCCCCAGGGGGGGGGGGGGCGAGGAGTCATGCTGTCCCCTGTCACTCTAAGCGCAGCTGGGGAAATGACGTGCCCGCGGGTGCGTGTGAACTGTTTTCGTGGCTACAGGCGGGGAAGGGCAGTGCCCCAGGAAAGTGGGGCTAGGCTGGCCGCAGCGGCCAGTGGGACGTGCTCACTCCACTGCCACAGCTGAACCCCATGCCCTGCATGGCACTGCCGGCGGTGCGCAGGTCCGCAGCTGAACCCCGCGCTGCCAGCGGGACGCGGAACCAGCGCAGCGAGGGACCACAGCTGAACCGTCTGGCACGGCCTCACACTAGCAGCACGGGCCGGGGCGAGGGAGTCTCAGCATGGGCTGCCAACGCGGGGCCGTGCCGTGGGGCTGGGGTGCCCGGGCACAAGCGCCAGGGGAGGGGGAAGCGGTGAGGGGGTTTGCGCTGTGAGCACACCGTCGTGGCGGCCCGGAGAGGCCCACAGATTCTCGGGGTGGTGGGGATCTCCTAGTCAGAGGGGACTCAGAAACGGTTCCCTTTGCTTCCCGGTGCTCAGAAAGTCCGAGGGGAGAAGCAAAAAAGTGCCTGGAGCCCTGCGGAGATCCGGGGAGTGGGGCAATGGGTGTGGCCTGCATGCATATTAACGACCTGCACTTCTTTGTGAGTTTAGGGGTTTGCGAGGGCCGTTGCCTGTCCCTTTCCTCGCGAAGGACAGGGTAGAACTATACTAAGTTTAAAAAAAATCATATCTAGTGTTTTAACAATAGTTTATGAAGAAAATACGTTTTATTGCATCTCTTTGGTCAGTTTTATACATTTTGATCCAAATTCATAAATGCCCTTGCAGCAGTAACTAAAGCCAAGATACCCAGCCCATCCCTGAGGAATGTCGTTCTGTCTGACAATTTGAAGCTCCTCTCCAGCCTTCTGAAAGTAGTTCTAGAACTTATTTTTCATTGATATCTATGTAAATATCATACTTTTTCAATATTCATGCACACTGTTCAGTTCTTGAAAAACAAAGGGGAAAACAATGACAGTATTAATATGAAATATCTCCATGTCAATTACACCACTGCAGTAATTGCTGAAATCAACTACCTGATTTGTTTACAGGTTTAAGACATCCAAAATATTGACTATTTTCCCCTAATTTACAATGGAGGGACTCAGAAAGTGCTTAGACATGTAATTCAAAGAAAAATGTATTGCAGAGTAATAGTCACTAGATCAGATTGCGAGCTATAGTAACCAGGAGCTATTCTGGTAAATATCATTGACACGTTTCCATTTTCTGTACTGTCCCTTTTGGCCCCTACGGGAGACAGTGCATTTTAGTGTAATTTCTGATCTGACCTGGAACAGTCATTTCTTGTATCACTTCTATAACAGAACTGTGATAAATTCCTTTGAATTCTAGTTCAGCCTTTTCAATAAATCATTAATAGTGATGCTAATAGTGGCACGCACCTGTAGTTTCATCTGGATCATGCTTCTCTAGCTTCTATATGAGACAATGTCATGATTCCCATGCACATCAGGATGTATAATGTGCCTTTTACATTTTACAGGGTTTGTTATCCTGTCTTGGAGAAAAAGAATCTCTCTTGTTTTGTTGGAACTATGAGGGTTGTTTCGTTTAGATGGTGGATAATATAAAAAGAGAGAGAATGTTTGGATTTGGTGAGGGTTTTGTCTTTTTGAGAATTAGGGTTCAGCTAGCTACTTGGGCACGACTATGCCAGAAAAGAATGTTTTCATATCTATATTCATATGAGGTACAAATACAACTATCCAAATACTTTCTTAAAACTGGAATATCCTGATGTTTAGCAGGTCTGTCCTAATTTGTACCTCAAAATATTTGAATGAGTGATGTGCTTTCCCCCAGATGAACCCTGAGTCACACCACTTACTGTAAGATTTTAACATGCTCATTTTGACTTATGGCATTTCTTAGAATTAGGTTTTACTTCAAGCTGGAAGGAACATATATATTAAACCTGCTGAGTTTTACTTATAGCAAAATGAAGAGCATATTTGTGCATGTTTGCACTTTTCGAATTTTAGAAAATGTTTTTGCAAGTGATTTAAATTGACTTTGCTAAACATTTTGGTGGGAAAATTGCTTTGAGCTCTGTTATATACTGTAGGTATAACATCAAACAATTTCTTTGAATCCAATTTATAGCTTTGATGTTTAAAGTTTTAGTCCAGAGTATAATGTAGATGTAAAACTGAAATACTTAAACTTTTTAATCAAACTTTCCACACTACTGTAATGTACTAAGCTTATTAGCTTGAAAGAAAAAAATTGACTGCTTTTAAAGGCC
This sequence comes from Pitta sordida, assembly GCA_013390025.1. Taxonomy (NCBI): domain Eukaryota; kingdom Metazoa; phylum Chordata; class Aves; order Passeriformes; family Pittidae; genus Pitta; species Pitta sordida. The sequence goes on along the minus strand of WEKX01022101.1, from coordinate 17,160 downwards.
ACTGAATTATTTTTTGTAGCTATTCAGAGGTTTTTATGACTTCTTCGCTGCTTATGGATATTATTTCACAAAAAGCATACTGAACACTATACTTGAGTGATACATGAGTTTTGATACCTTTTCTCAAGCATGTGAATGGTAAATAAAAGAAAATCCATAATAAAAGTCAATTCAGATTTTGGGGTACCAAAGATCACATCTTAAACATGTAAGTATTGTCATCACCATCTCATTCTTCAAGTTTAAGTTTCAATTGCTTTATGTTATTGCATTAGACTAAAAAAGTTTCTAGATAAGTAGCAGTGGGATAACACAACAGTACAAGCAATCCAGAAGGTTCCTGGAATACATTGATGGGAACTGCCTCTTCCAGGTGAGAGAGGAGTTACAGGGAGTGGTGCTGTGCTGTACCTCGTACCCATTAAGAAAGGAGGGGCTTGCTGGGGAAATGAGGATCAAAGGCAACCTTGGCTGCAAGTGACCATGAGATGTTTAAGTTTTCCTTCCACTGGAAATTCTCATGTTTCCTTTCCTAGTTTTCTTTCCTCATGGCACTTTATTTAAGAAACTTTCCATCTCAACCATTCTATAGTTTTCTTAGCTCTGAATGAGTTTTCAATATCTCTTGTGGCTTATTAACTCCTCTATCTCTTTTTTTTCTGTCCCTTTGGCTCACTCTTTTACTATAAATCACAAGCAAACAAATCCAGATACTTGTCAGCCAAAGCCAAATGTCTAATTGTTATCAAATTAGGAATTTTTATGTGCTTGGAGTCCCATTCTTGATGGTGAAAATTTGATCAGTTTAAAAAGAAACAAAACAGTAATCCTTCGCTACTTCACCATTCACCATTTACGGCTTCAATACATTGCAGGTTTTTTCCCCCCCAGCTTTGCTGTATTTACAGCTACTTCATGGATTTTGCTTATCACATCATCTTTCTGGAACCAAACCCCACAATATTTGAGGGATTACTGTTTTAGTACAAGACTGATAGCTGACAAACTAAAACCAGCTGCTTAGATGTGTGTATCTTGTGTATAATGGGAGCCCACTGTCGTTCCTACATGTGTCTTTTGGGGCTAGAATGGCATTGGCATTTCATTTGATTCTTCATTTCTCATCTTGAGCAACTGCTATTAGTCTTCTGTCTCTGATATTCCTTGCATAGGCTAATGAAGTCTCTTAACATCTTTTATTAAAGGAAAAATCAAACAAGGTTACTGAAGCCCTCTGCAATATTTTTTTCCACTGGACTTTCTTATATTCGCAATTGTATTTGTAAAACGTGTCAACACAAATGTATATACAACTTTCGAAGTCTTCAAACAAACGTTTTTGTAGCTGCTGCAGGATTCATTCATTGCTCTAAGAATGTTCGCTGTGAATAGTCTCATTTTGCAGCTATGGCCTATTTTAGAATGAGCTAAATGAAAAGAAATTTAGTTTGAAGGGTACTATCAACCTAGATTTATCTGAAGGTCTCAACCACACATCACTTATATTAATTCTGCCAATCACTTGCTCTTCTTGTCACTGGGTTTGTTTGGTTTTTTACTGCATATCATAGATGAAATTATTCAATAGATTTGGGCTTAGAAAGCTATTTGAGGAATCCCTTTTTAATTGCTGTTTTTCAATTATACATTCCTTTAAATTCTATCAGTTCATCAGCTTGTGATATACATTTTCCTGCTGTTCTATGATGCTATTTTTAAACAGTATATTGTGCAGGCATATATGAACCTAGATCTATCTTATTATCTTTTGCACAACCTTCTAGTTGTGTAAAAATTACTTTTTGAAAACAAGCTACATTTTTGATACAAAGTCTAATCCCTATTTGTTTGAAAAATGTTATTTATCAGGTATTTGAATTAATCCTCAGAAGCTTTTCTGTTAATTTCCTTGGATATGATGTTAGGATGTAATTCCATGTCTCGTTTTGGTGTGTGACTGGTTTTCCATTTTTATGATACTGTGAATCCCCGTTACTCACGGACTGTTGGGTCTGGTCCACTTCCCGCGAGTTATGAAATCCGCAAAGATTGCGAACCCACTACGTAGTCGAGTATGCCACACCCGTAGCCACGCCCCCTCCCCATATAGGGTCTGGAGGATGGCCCTGAGAGCGGGGCTTGCCTCAGTTGTCTGGCTGTGTTACGCCAAGGCAGGCGACGAGCGCCGGGTGCTGACTGCTGAGTGCCAAGCCACGGGGCCGGCTACACTCTCAGCGCGAGTGGCGATGCTGGAGGCCAAGCCGACTGGGGTCCTGGTACGTTCTGGGCATGCGCCGAGGTTGCACAGCTCGCTGAAAAATCACCCACAAATACTGAAGCTCGCAAATAGCAGGCCGCGAACACACGAATGCTCACTGTATATGAATTTTAAAAAGTAGTAGTGATTGTCACACGTTTTGTGTTCTTTCATATTATGGTAAAGTGGTAAAACTAACTTGTAGAAGGGTTCACAGGCCTTTTTTAATTCTTCATTTGGAAACAAAACAGTAAGCATAGCATGAAAAGGCATTTTGTCAGTCAGGAAAAACTGACATGGCACTGTGCCGGGCATAGAAATCTCTTAATAGGTATATGCAAAATGCCATTTCCTTCAACACAAAGTGTTGCATACTTAATATTTAGCTGAAGGAAAATAATATGGCTTCTTGTAGTGCTTTCTGCATCATTACATTTTTTCAGTGTCTCTAGAATATATTTAAAAACATATTCTAAATGGAGGACTGAGATCACAGTATTTTCAGGGTTCATTGGAAGCAGAGTAAAACTAATAAAATTATTTAACTAGATGGTTGCCTAGTAACAAATGCATTCTGTGCAAAGTGAGTTGTACATAACATCCTATGCAGAATCTTCAAAACTGTATTAGTATGTGATTGCATTTTTACTATGTACTTTTGGGGTTGCAATTTTACTTTTTTGCCCATTTTTCTTCCTAAAATTATCAAACTGCCACCTATGTCATTTAATTGACAATTTCTAAACTCTTTCAATTCTAGTAATCAATATAGCAGTATGCAAGTAAACACGGATGAAATAGTGCAACAAACTCCCTGCTTAGAAATTTTGAAACGTCTTTAATTCTTTTTTTTTCTTTTTTAAAATGTTCTAATTATTACTCAGCTCTTTTTAGATTTCTCTTTCTCTTTTGTTTTGTATACTGTAAATAACATGGATCCTGTGAGAGGGTGAGACACAGAGCCATTCTCTGGGTAGGATAGTATCGAACCAGTAACTAATGTGAATTCCCGTATGTAGTACTTTATTCTTACTACTGTTGAACAGGGAATTCAGCAACCTAAGTTGAGAATTCATTTTCTTGAGTATCTGGATTAAAAACTAAAGAAATGCTTGTGCCTAATTTTCTTAGTATCTTGTCCTTAGTGTACATCTGAAGGGCATTCAGACTGACTGTAGAGGGTGTGTTGAAGTGATCCTAGGTCATCTGAATATCAGATTAATATCTAACCAGCAGACAATTCTTCAAAGATTAAAATGAATAAACTTATCTGCTTCACTTATTCTGCGCTCAAGTTGAACAATCAGGGATATGCTTTCTAGCTTGATTGTAATTTATTCTGTGAATGTGGGATTTTAATACATGTAAATGGGAAGGCTGCCAAGATCACAAAGTTCGGAAAGAACTTTAGAAGTCAGATAAAAGAATATCTCTATGCACACTCCATATGCTCTCGACTGGTGGCTGTAATGTAACGAGATGATATGCAAATCTTAAAACCTATTAGGAAGAAAATGATCCTGCTGTGATCAATTTACAATCCAGAGAGGCACTTCTCATACCTGATCCTGTATTACATGTAGTGTATACAGAGCTGATTCTTGAGTGTGGAAATCAGTACTGAGAGCACTCTTCTGTTTATTTTTTCTGTATACATGGAATTTCATGGTGTGGTTATCATGTTCTATGAACCTGTCTGGTGAACATGCTGTCAATTCTCCACATGCTATCATGAATGCTTCTGAATTAGATACACCAATTAGATATGTCAAGTAAATATAGTTATGGCAATTTTATTTCTTGCTTCCAGTATAACATCAAATCAATAAAACATAATAAGGTTTTTAAAGAACATGATGTGCAAATACTGTATCAGTTCCGTTTTTCAAAGACAAAGTTTCAAACGGTGTTTATATTTTTACTGGGATAATTCAACACATATGAAGAATAAATGTTAGAGACTGTATTCCAGTAGTGAAGAAAATGCATTTAGCTGCATACCACAGTCCAGTGATAGGGAATATAAACAGAAAACTTTGCAATCCAAAATATCTTTTCAATAATTTTTACTGCAATCGCAGGAAAACACTATGGGTTTGTGGTGTCTTCTACATGAAGGCGTAATCCCTAATTACGACTTCTAGAACCAAAAAATAAGTTATCCAGTACTTGAAAAATATGAATTTTTGAATGGACTATATTTACAAAAGCATCTGTACACTTTCAATGCTTACTGTTTTTAGAAGCATCTGAGAGCACAACATGTTAATGCTTGCTTTCCCAGGAAAAGTCAGAAAAGTAGCTGAAAACTATGCAGAGTACTCTATTATAAAAATATGTTTGAATTCTAAAAACCATTATGAAAATAAAATTCCTATAGTACTTGGACAGATGAATAATAGACAAATAGTTGCAACTGAATTCTAATCACAGACACAATACAAAAATAAATCATGTGGTATGATTGCATATTCAGGTAGTTTTGGTTTTCCAAGTTTAAGTTTCTAAGTTTAACACAATTTTAGTCACTTTTGTTTGTATATATATTTGTTTGCCATATACAAACAAAAGTGATTCCCCATTACTCGCGGGCTCTTGGGTCTGGCCCTCTTCACGCAAGTCCTGGAATCCGTGAAGATAGCGAACCCACTCAGTATTCAAGTATGCCACACCCGTAGCCACGCCCCGTCCCCTAATAAGGTCGGGAGGATGGTCCTGAGAGCAGGGCTTGTCTCAGTTTTCTGGCTCTGCTCTGGTGAGGTGGGTGAGTGCTGGGGCGGGGGGCGAGCGCCAAGCGCTGGGACGGGGAGCGAGCACCGAGGCAGGTGCCGAATGCTGAGCACCGGAACGGGTGCCGACTGGCAGCCGCAGCCATGGGACCTGCCTGACTCTGGGCACACAAAAGGCACCGCAGGGGTGGGGGGGAAAGGTGCCTCCATCTCCCGCGCAGACACACACAATTCTCCTGCAGCCTGGCAGAGAACAATGTCAACCATGCAGACACCCCGAGGGCCCCCGTTCCCTCTGCCCATAACCGCTCCAGCAGCTTTTCCAGCTTCATTCGTGCCATGGCGCAGGCGCCTGGCGCCCCAACCCCAACTCAGCGTGGCTGGGCACCAGCCCACCAGCCCCCACGGGATGAGGGAAGGTGCCTCCCACTCTCACATACATACACATACAATGGCAGCCCAGTCGCCCCCATCTTGTAGCCTGGCGGAGGACAATTCCAGCCGTGCAAAAACACACATTTACACTAATAAAATTCCAGCCACGCCATGCCAGCTTCCGGCTGGGACCAGTTTACATATTCATGAGCAGACTGGGTTCACGGTAGGTTCTGCGTGTTCTGCGCGCGTGCCAGGTCCCACAACTCGCTGGAAAATCAACAGGAGTATGTGGATCCCACAAATTACGGATCGCGACTATGAGGAGGATCACATATAATTAAAATATGTTGTATATATTCTCATTCTCTATATGCATGTGATGATTTGCAGACACACAGGCATTTAGTTCACAATTTGAATTCAACGTGATAATAAAACAATTGTAAGGATTGTTATATTTCCTCTTTTAGGGTAAATGTACCACTTTTTCTTCTTGATTATCTTATTTTGATATAAATTATTAATATTTCTTGTTGCTAAGCATATATAGGAGTAGATGGTGAAAAATTAAAGATTTTTGTTTAGATGGCCTTGAAAGAAGTTGAAGAAATTGGAATAATTTATAGTCTTAATTATTCTTCCCATGTACTCGGCACTAGTCAGACCACATCTTGAGTACTGTGTGCAGTTCTGGGCTCCCCAGTTTAAGAAAGATGTTGAACTGCTTGAGAGGGTGCAGAGAAGGGCGACAAGGATGGTGAAGGGATTGGAGAACAAGCCCTATGGGGAGCGACTGTGGGAGCTGGAGTTGTTCAGCCTGGAGAAGAGGAGACTCAGAGGTGACCTCATTGCTGTTTACAACTACCTGCGGGGAGGTTGCAGTCGGGAGGGGGTAAATCTCTTCTCTCAGGCTGTCAGCACCAGAACAAGGGGACATGGCCTTAAGCTACGCCAGGGGAAGTTTAGACTGGACATTTGGAAGAGCTTTTTCCCTGAGAGAGTGATCGCTCATTGGAATGGCCTGCCCAGGGAGGTGGTGGAGTCACCATCCCAGGAGGTGTTTAAGAAAAGACTGGATGAGGAACTCAGTGACATGGTCTAGATAATGGGACATAGGACAGGGAATTACATTATGTCCACAGCTCTGGGGTTGTGGGTTCAGTCCATGTATGGGCTTTATCTTGGGTGTTGGACTTGATGATCCTTGTAGGTCGTTTCTAACTCAGAATATTCTGTGATTCTGTGGTGAGGCACTGGAATAGGTTATCCAGAGAAGTTGTGGATGCCCTATCCCTTGAAGTGTTGAGATCCTGAACATCTTGTTCCTGCCCATGGCAGGAGAGTTGGAGCCAAAGTGATCTTTAAGGCTCCTTCCAGCCCTAGCCATTCTACAGTTCTATGATGGTACATATGGCCAAATGTATTTAAAGTATATGATACGTAAAAATATATTCTGTTCTAAAATGTGCTATACACATTAATAATTTTAATTACTTGCTTGTGTTAATTCTCTGCTGCGGTTGTCATGTGGAGTGTTAATTCAGGATATTCAATCAGCTCCTAAACTCCAGGGTCAACTGCCAGATCAGTGACATTTAATGGCTTCTTTGTTTTACAAAGATTTTGAAATTGGCAACTCTCAGTAAACTGTAACTGTTCTCTAGGCATTGTTTGTATATTGAAAGAAGTCTCTGAACAAACATCTTACACCTAATTGCTGTAAAAATTTGTATGTCCATGGTTAGTATGCAGAATTCTTGTTAATTGTTTAAATATTTGCATTGCTTTTACACCTTCCTATAGAACTAAGCATACTTTCAAACTAGTGTTCTCAGGAGTTTTGAAAGAAATTGTTATTGAATTCAGCAAAATGAATTAATTTTTTTCAAATGGATATCGGACTTTCAGATTGTTATAAATAGGTGATTGTGAACAAAGTACAGGACAGATTTATGGGCAAGTGGTAACTGTGCTTGAGTCAAGCCTAAAAATAAAAATTGTCTAAACATTGAATTTTTGTGCCAGATGCAGGTGCCCAGGTGCTGGCAGCCTTGATGAGGAATGGCTGGGGCTGCCCCTTACTGGGACAACCCACCACAAGGCAGGGCCAAGCCCCACAGACGAGTTGATGGTGCTCTGGTAAAACACATTTCAGAAAGGGTAGAACTGTGTAGCAGTTGTGAGGAAATCCACTTTAGTACAGTGGTAAGTGTCCCCACGTGACGTGTGGGAGACTCGGGTTCAATTCCCGCCAGGGAGACAGTGTTAAGAGTTGGACTCGATGATCCTTGTGGGTCCCTTCCAACTCAGAATATTCTGTGATTCTGTGTGATTCTGTGAAAAGAGGAGTGAGGGGCAAAGGGTGAGAAACCGCCCTGCCGGCACTAGGATCACTTCAGAAGGATGTAGTGCTCCAGGGGACTGAACCAAAACCAGACAAAAGAGGAAACAACCCGCTCTGCACACCTCCTTCACCCCTCAAAAAAAGCCCAAACTTCAAGCATCTCAAAACCATGTGGTTGAGGATGACTTCTGACTTATTACATACCCCTTATGTCATCAGATAATCCAGCTATAAAAAGATTTGTAAGAAGTTATAAAGCTTCTTTGTTCTCTTGAATGCTGCTTGTGTTCCCTGCAGATGGAAGACTTTTGAAAATGAAATCTCTCATTCGTCCCAGTTTGCATTTTTGTATCAGATTTTGTTGTACATGGGGCTTTGTGCAAAGCTGCTCTTCGTGCAATTGCTCTGTGATCAGTCAGCAGGTTTTCTCTGTAATTTATTGGTTGCGTTCACAGCTTGAGCCTCCAAATTTTTGCCACAGAGCATGTCAATTATCTGCCAATGTTGTGGTTTACTTTGGCTGCTTGATGTCTGTGAAGTTTGGGGCGATGGGTTTTTTTGGGATTTAGTTTATTATTTTGGTATGCTTGTTATTCCTCAGGTCTGTGCTATGTAATGGTGTATTTTATCTTCCTTGAGAATGTTCTCCATTTACTTTTTAATCATCTTTTTTGAAAACTTTTAATTTGTCTGTTTTAATTACTTTTCATTCACTTGAACTCGAAACACCTGAGTGATTCTTGTAATATATTCTAAATAAAACCTCATATTTGTTTGAATGGATAGAGTTTACCAGCTTTACTCATCTTGAAACATTCAAACATTTGAGACAGGTTAAGAACCTCATATATGGCTTCATTTACAGTGTTTAAAAAATCTTTGGAACAAAATTACTATGCACTTTGGTTCTAAATAACTAGCCTAGGAAAAAAGTTGTGAGCCAGCCTACACAACTTTTAATATTGCAGAAGGAGATGGGAAAATTCAACTTTTATATGGAGCAGAGGGTTTAGTTGTAAACATTTCTGTCCCTTATCAAATAGGAACGCATGTAAACCAAACACTCAAGGAATTAGAAAAAACAGAAAAAGAAATGGAGGTGTTTAAGAGAAGACTCGATGAGGAGCTCAGTGACATGGTCTAGTTGGTGGGCAGTTGGACTAGATGATCCTGAGGGTCCCTTCCAACTCCGAGTAACCTGTGAGACCTGTGAAATGCCTATTACAGAGACTAAGAGACTTGTGGAAGCAAAAATAAAAAACTGAGGAGTGGCACAATTTATATTCTTCCTTTTCCGAATTGTGGTATGATTTGGATGAAGGAAGAAAAGATACCAAATTGTGTCCTAGTTTTGCCTATGAATTGGACTATCCCTTCTAAACAAAGCCTGTTGTTCTTCCATGGCAGTTAATGACTGCTAGCCATTTGGAGGGCAAAGGTACAATGTGACAGAAAGATGAATAAGCACAATTTGACGGAATTGCAGAATGCTCTGGTTTCTTCAATACAGAATAGTCACTAACTCACTTCTATTGTTCACCTTTTGTAGAAAGTATTAACTGCTTCTTTCACATCAGTGTTTTATGAGGATACTTTAAAACTCTGTACTTCTTTACTTGGTTTACAACTCTTAGATAATTTACAGGTTGTATGTTTTTTAATAGGTTGAATCTACACAGAGCATGATTAGGATTTTGGGCCTTTCAGCTACATTACCCAATTATCTTGATGTTGCTACATTTCTACATGTCAATCCTTGCATTGGACTGTTCTACTTTGATAGCCGTTTCCGACCTGTACCTCTGGGGCAAACGTTTATAGGAATTAAGACCACCAATAAGGTAAAGAATCATGAATGCTGAAGAAAGGGTTGCTGTTTATTTTGATCAAGCTTCATGTCTGTATGCTCTTGGTTTATTATGCTACAAGGGTTTCACAGAACATACTTTTGTATAAATATTATATGTAATTGAAAGGTGCTTTAAGAATTATATTTCCTCAGTTTACAGTACTTGTTAATAGCCCTTGTTGCAGATAGATATCTAGCTTTTCATTGCCTCTACTTCACTACTAAATTTTGCTTGATGAAGAAGAAATGGTCACACCCAACTGCAGAGTCTCTGCAGCATCTTAAAATTTTCCATCTCTCATTTCAGTTTTCCATTTGGCTAGAAACAGTGATGCTTATTATTTGGCTAAAAGGATGCATGAGAAATATTATAGGAAAAATACTAGCTTTTTAATTTGAATATATAGATATCTGTTTATATACACTAACACGTGTATTAATACTAGTTGAATATAAATTACTGATTAAAATCTTATCATGCTTAGCCATCGATTTTTATATATCCATATTTGATAGAAACCATATTTAAAATAGTCCCTAAATACATTTTTTACCCTTTGTGCTCTTGCTCATTTTGAGAAGCATTAGTGACATAATTAGATGTAATATTCTTATTAAAGATCTTAAGTGCAGTGCCAGTTACCATGTAAATTATTATTCTTTAAATCCAGGAATTTATGCAAACACTTTTCTGTAGGTTTTCCATGTATCTCACTAGCTGATAATTAAAGTTATATCTTAATGTATATACTTATATACAGATTGATTTTTAGAAAATACTGTTCACCTAAGATTTAAATTAATAGAAATCAAAATATTTTCAGTAAAATCTTAATTTCATAGCTTAACCAATCATAACACAGTTTTTGTTTTTTATAAAAATGAACATTGCCTTTCTTACTAGGTTATTTAAGTAGTTGTTCCATCTGCAGTGTAGGAAAGGAGTTTATTTCACAACTGTAGGGAGATGCTTCAAATATATACACACAATAATAGTGTACCATATGGCACTTCCCATGATTTGCATATTTTAACCTTCATTAATTCTTTTAAATGCTTTGACTGTAATTTGCTGTTGTTTTTCATTAATCTTGTACTGCTACTTGATTTTAATGTATAGTTTATTTCCACTTTATAGTAAGAAAAAAGAAATTACTCCATTTTTTCATACTTCATACTTAGAATGCCTCTGTGATTTAAAAATCGAATAAATCTATAAATAATTCTGAAAATTTTGAAATTATTAAAAAAACAGTAGTTTCTAAAGAAGCATAAAGAGTTGAGAAAATACTAGGAGGTAGTAGTTACTCTGAAATGTGAATACCTGGAGACTATGGGAGAACTCCACAGCCAGGAGTTCTTCTTCTGCTTTTCTGAAAACTGTAATTACAAATTTCATAGAGCAAAATGTATTTTGTAATGAAGCTAATACACTTTATAACAAGCAAAAAGTAAAAGTATTAAGCCTCTTTAAAAAAGAATTCTATTCAGGATAATACTAATAATAAAGCTGCCAAATTATTGCCAATATTAATATGCTTCTGGTCTGTATGAGAAGAGGAAAGTAATGTAAGAAACCACAGGATCGAAAGCACTTATTGCAGAACACCAGCAGGTGCAGTCAGTGCTATATCTAATGAGTTGCAAAGAGATAGAAGATTATTAGTTACTTTAGGTAGATGCTTTACCACAGTTTTCTGAAATCCTGAATCCAAAAAAACTCCCTCAGAATTTGGGGTTGATTAGCAATTTACAGAATCATGTGCAAACTGTAGGCAAGCTTTCAAAGGCAAGGACAGCATTGTGTATTCATTATGGTAGCAATATAAAGTATAGTAATATAGTAGTTAGCCAAGAAAGCTCTTAAAACTCTCTGTGTTGGAATCCTTAGATCATATGAAGCCAATAGTAAAGTTTGGCTTCTTCAGTTGAGGTCTGCGAATATCAGATATTTTTCTTTAATGTCTGTTGGTTTTCTTTATGCATGTTTATGTTTTTCTCTTTAGGTATAAATGCAAAGGCTATATAAACTTATAACTGTATGTACATGTATATATCTTTATGTCCATGTGTATTTATTCATTGCTCATGAATATTTATCCTTACGGATTTTCACTTGCTGGTATTTGAAAAAAAATTATTAAAAATTATTAAAATGGTAACCTCTCATTTTCAGAATAATTAGACTACTTGCTTGTTCATATTTTCTCATATTTTTATTGCTATACTTGTATGATTTGAAATATGAATGTTCTCTTCTTTCCTCTAAAGCTGTTTAAAAGCTGCAGTTTTCAACTTTCACCTATGCTAAATAAATTGAAGTACTAAATTTCCATTTTCAATTTTTTGCATGCTTTGTTCTTGTAGAAAATTTCTTTGTGCTAAAGCAATTTGGCAATAACACAGAGATGCACAAATGAAGAGTAGAGTAATTACTCGGATTTTGGACTTTATTTGTCACAGCCTTTGTGCTGAAATCCATTCAAGTAGATACATGCTATTTATATTGTAATGCATTAAAGAAATGGAAAAACAAATCTTCAGAGTAGGTTGAAGAATAATTTTTATTTCCTTAAATATTTTGTTTATCCATATTTGTAAGCTACCTACATGGTACTCCCACTGTTCTCTGTGCATGACCCAGCTATGAAGAAATTTGTGTTCTCTGTGGCAAAATACCTGATTAACAGTAATTTCCTGGAGATAAATACTTATATATACACAATGTAAAAGCTATTTTTGTATATAAAATAGAAAACCTTAATGCTAGATAAGATATATTAAATGGATATTTCCTCAATATCATGTAGAAAATTCCTTAATATAAAATAGATAAATTAAAGAACTAGTAATATTAAAAAGTAATTAAATTACTTCTTTTTGCTCATTAAAAAACACCAGCAAAGTCACATAATACATTTTCTATTATCTCCCCTTACTCATGTTTTGTCTACTTATTATCATGTTCTATTTCTGAATCTAAGAACAACAAAATGCTATAGTTATGTTGTGGTTTGACCCTGGCTGGATGCCAGAGATCCACCACAACTTCTCCTGGAGGAGAAAAACTAGAAAA
>WEKX01022100.1:102260-129666 GCA_013390025.1 Pitta sordida | reverse complement strand
CCTGGCTGTGCCGGGAGCGGAGCCACTCCCGCGCCCGCTGCGCCTGCCCCACCCACCCTGCCCAGAGCGGGGAGAGGAGTAGCCACTGCAGTGGCTGTGCGGGTTGATTTGCATATTCATGACTGCCTAATTGAATATTCACCTGTGTCAGGTCATGCATGCGCAGTTGTGAAAAGGGACCTCCTTAATCACTGAAAAATCATGCTGCTAAGATGTGAAGCTGCAATATGGGGGGGCGTGAAGTGGAAGAGGGCGGCCTGTATTATGATTAATTATTTGCTGACGACAGGTTACTCTGAAGAAAAAAGATAATTATATGCAACTGCTGAACTTAATAAGTGCCCTGTATGAGAAACTCCTTTCTTCAAACACATCAGATCACAAACTCTATTTGAAACCACCTACATTTAGGACTTATTTTTCACAGTGATATTTTTCCCCTCATTGTACTCTCTGCTCTTGATACCTGGTGCAGCATTTTTGGCAGCACATGGTGACACCTTTTATGGTCCATGGAAATATAACAGCATGTGAGATATTCTGCATAGCAAAATTTGTGGTTCACAGTGGTCAGAGATGCCTCCTGAGACTGTTTGCTCAAATCTTGCCCAAATTTTGCCTAACGCACAACTCATACTAAAGTCTAATGCATGATGGGAACATCGCCACTGCATCAAAGCAAGAGCAACTAGTAGTCCGAAGACAATGGAAGGAAATAATTAAAGATCATTAAGGAGCCATTACCACCTGCACCTTGCTGTCTCTTGCAACGCATGTAGCAGCCTCTTCAGAATCCACCAGATTGCGGTAAAAGGTAAAGACTAAACTCCCAAACTAAAATGTATAAATATATAAGCATATCCAAAAAGTGTTTGAAGAGGATCCAACAGCAGCTGGATTGCTCTGGCCTTCATGTTTCCTGGTTTGATACTGGGGATGGTCAAAACACAAAGTAGGGGAAAGAGAAAGCACTCTCACCATCAACTAGACATGGACACCACTTCCACCTTCTTCCTCTGATGACTCTGGATCTACAAGGACTTTTTAAAGTCAGAGTCTAGATCATGATTATTGTAACATGTGCTGACTATTAAGAATTTGACCTGATTTATAGAGGGTTCAAATAACTGAAAATTCTAATTAACTGAAATGTTAGGCAGCAGAAAAGCCATAATAATTGCTAGAACTTCTGTATAATGATAAACCATGCTGATTGCTAAAGACTTCATGTAATAATAAAGCTCTAATACAGCCTGTAGCCATCCTCATTCTACCAAGGGTCCTTAAAAGAACCTGTCTGCCCCTGTAGTGTCATGTAGCATCAGGTGACACCTCCTGGTTAATAAGAATTTCCTTTGCTGCTGTTTTGTCCATTACACCTCCTTTCACTGGGAAAAACATGCCTATGTATTCTAAGTCCTTTATAACCTCCTGCTACAAAGCTGAAAACAGCAATACAGCAATCCTCCACCTCTTCACACACCATTTCACAGCTTTACCTCTTTGCGGTATTTTTTACGGCAAAGACTCCATAAACTTCCCTGGACTCTTCATGGTGTTTTCCCATGTGCTCATGTGTGCAGTGCCTCTTATACGCCAAGGGGTGGGACCAGCCTGCCCTGTGGGGCAGGGTGCTGCAGTTCCCCAGGACTCCCTGGGGGTTGGAGCGCTGCAACAAGCTGAGAGTCTCTGGCAGGAGCAGTGTGTGGTGACAAGCCAGGACTCCCCGGAGGCAGGGAAGGATAGAGAACAGCCCTTTTGCTCCCCTGTCACTTCATATGGTTCAGGCAGGTGCCGGGAACACCCTCCAGTGCTCTGGCACTCTGAAGGCGGGGCGATGGGCATAGCTAATTTGCATATGTATGATCTGCTGCTCTTTCTGAAATCCAGGTTTTGTGTCATTCCCCCAGTTCCAAAACCCCACACAATTTGAGAGATTACTGTATAATCTTTAGCCAGAGAACAAACCCCTGCATTCTCAGGCTCTTTTCTTGCATCTTGGACTCTAGTTTTCCATCTGAGTGGCCATCCACTAAACTAATTCCAGGTTACCAATACCTCATACTGGACACAGTATTCCACATGCAGTCTCATCAGTATTGGACACTGAGCAGTAATCACTTCCTTTGCCCTCCTGGCTCAAATTCTTCTCATACAACCCAGTATGTGGTTTAGTCTTCTCTGCTGCAAGACTGCTTTATGACTCATGTTCCACCTGGTGTCTATCAGGACATCTGAGCCCTTTTCTGCAAAACTACTCTCCAGACTCCAATATTGGCTCATGGGATTGTTCTGCTCCAGACACATACAGGAGTTTTCATCTGTATTGGTTCAAATGAAATTTATTGCAAAATGTTTATATAATGAACAAATAAATTGGAGGACATAGTTTTAAATCACTGAAAAGATGTAAATATATAATTTTTCAGCATACGTGTGTCAAGGTCAGTCATGTTTTCTGTGTGCAATTATGCTATATAGCTCCTTGAATAGGTTTAAAGTAAACTGGTTAACATATTTTATGCAGAATTTTACAGCCTTTTGATAAGATCACTTATAACCTGCTAGGAAAATACAATTAATCATAAAATGAGAAGAATAGTTCTATTCTTAGAATGAGAAAAATGGGAAATTTTCAACAGTAAGAACAGTTATTAACCTGTCCATTTTGCCTGTAATGAGATTGTGTTGGTTAAAATAATTTTTCAGTAATTTGGAACAGAGAATGGAAACCCAAGACAATTTTCATGTGGAAAAATATTGCTTAATTTGTCAGGATTATGGAAGACTCTGGGAAACTCAACATGTAACTAAATTAGCAGTATTATGGCATAAGTTCCAAAAGGCAAACAGCAAGTTCACACAGGTTGAAAAGATTATTTTTTATATTTTGTGCCTAAGGTTGGGCTCTAATTCATGACAGCCTCATATCTTAAAAAAACAGCTGGAGTGTGTGCTAAGACATCATTAAAATTTCTGTATTTTGAAAAAGGCCATCCTGTGACAGTTGTATCAATTTCTGATTAAAAAAAATCAAGAGATACATAGGTATTGTCATCCCCCAACTTCTGCAGGGCTATGGGTCTCTTTCCCCCTGCACGAAGCCCATAATCTGCGAAGCTAACAAGCTCATGAATATGCATTTAAGCCCTGCTCATCATCCCGCCCCTCTCAACTCCAGAGCAGCTGCCGGGTGTTCCCAGAAGCTTCTTGCGCTGTGTGACAAGTCAGGGGAGTCCCATCCTTGCCCAGGGAGTCCCCAGGAATCAGAAGGGAGGGGTCCCTGCAGCCACGCCTCTGTCATGGGGAGTCCTGGGCCTCTGCCGCTGCTGCTGTGACAACTGGAGTGGGTTGAGGTCACATTGTGGGGCTCTGTTTCTGACCCCTCCCTGTGGTGTTCCCTCCCTGGCACGAGCACCCACGGCTCTGCTGCAGAGAATGTAGTGAAGGGGGCCCCAGCCCTGAACCAGGCATGGACCTGGCCCTGCTCCAAGGGGCAGTTGAGCCTGGCTAGGGCCAGGTCTCTGAGCAGCAGCACAGGAGGCAGGGATCAAGACTTCTAGTCATGGCTGGTAGGGCCAGGGAAGGGGCTGGTAGAGGCAGCGAGGCAGCTGCTGCAAACAAGACCACTGTCAGGACCAGAGGGAGTACCATCACGACTGCAGCTTTGGCACCTGCAGGAGTCTTATGCCCCGCTGCTGGGCTTGCCTGTTCCCATCCCAGGGGGTTGGCCCAGTACTGATGGATTATGTTTCTGCCTTGCCAGGCTGGGGTGACCCTGCCCCTGCTGGAACATCAAGCCGCCAAACTGTGTTTAAACATGGCTGCAGCTTGTCACCATGGCAACAAGGCTGTCACAGTGCTGGCTGGAGCACTGGCCAGAGCAGTCAGCTGCTGGGCTCAGTTCCAGCGGAGTCAGGGCAGAGGGACCTCTACAGCCCCTGAGATCACTGCTAGGATACCAGAGAGCAGTGCCATGACTGCTTCGGTGACTGCGTGAGGCAGTGCCTCAAACTCCTCCACTAGCACTGCCATGGCAATGGGCACTTACCTAGCCCTGCCGAGGGTGCCAGAAGCCAGCTCATGCTGAGCCTAGAGGCTCACTGTGAGTGAACGCTACAGTGCTGTGGCCCCGCCGAGCCCAGTGGCTCACTAATGTTGTCACGGCAACAAGCGCTTTATCTAACGCTTCCTCAGCTGGCCTTGCCCCAAGCGCAGTCCTGCCAAGCCCAGCCTGTGCTGGTGTAGCTGCAGCTGCTGCAGCCAATGACACAGCATGGTGACACCCAGGCAGATAATGGGAGATGGCAGGAAACGGGACACGCGTGACATGGAATGGAAGGTGTGGCATTATGGTGCAGTGTTGTCTGGGATTGATCTGCTGCTACCATGCACAGCGGGAATCAATCTACCGGGATCCACCAGGTCCGCCCTCACCACCTCTCCTGCCGTGTGTGGTGGCTGTATCCGCTCATGTCCCACTGGGGGTTTGCTGCCGTCAGCGCCAGCATTCAGCCTTCACAAGACCCAGGCCAAGCCAAACTGAGCTGAGCCAATGTTTCATATCAGGCAGATTTGCCTGGTCTTGCTTGTGAGTTTGCTTGCTTACGGGCTAGAACAGGGATGGGTGGTGGCAGTGGCAGCTCTCATGCACGTGCCTGTGCCCAGCAGAGGGAAACCTGCCATAGCACTGCACCAAACTCCATTCCCAGCACTCAAGCAGCGTGTAGTGGTGGGTACAGAGCCTGGTGTGAGCTGCCGCAACCGCAGGTTTAAACATATCTCAATTTTTTTGCCAGTTCCTCCATTGATTGCCATCTTGGGCAGCCATAGAATCCCTGTGCCAGTGTCGTTCTCCTGACCCATCACACAGTGTGGGGAGGTGCTGGCAATGCCTCCCACAGCACTCTGGGGCTGGGAAGGGGGGGCGGGGGTGATAGGCAGGACTTACATATTCATGAGCTTATCTACATACTATCTCTTTGCAGCTGGCTCTGCGCATGCTCAGACGTGATTTATCACAGAGCCCACCCCCTCCCGTGATGGACTGAACCAGCAACGTGCAAAAGTACAAAATGGCCGGGATCCATTGTAAATAGGAGATTAAAGGGTTTATATGTAGCGAAAAAGAGTTATCAGGAAGTTATTATAAAGTTATTGAAAAGATAGAAGGTCCCACAGAAACAAATTACTTGTACAAATAAAAATAAAATGTAAAAATAACTAAAAAAAAGGAGAAAATTATTTAGTAAAAACCAATTCAACTGACTAGCAATTAGAGTAATTATGTATAAAGCGACTTTAAAACAATTGACAAGCAGAGTTTGTATTGAGTGCTGTAAGTACAAGACCAGAGATACTGCATGAAGGAGAAATATGGGAAATGTAAAGGCTTTAAAGGAAATATCTTGCATTAACAAGCAAATGACCTATGGAAATATGTGCTGCTGTGTGTGGCACATACTAAAAAGGAAAATATTTACAGGACTAAAAAGAAAAATCTAAAAAGAAAAGTGTAGAGGACAGAAACTATGAATCTTTTGAATGTCACATTAAAATATATTCATCAGCCATTGAACTCCATTGAGCCTGGGAAGTTGCGTGTCCTGTGTTCAAAGATTTTTGACTAGCTGCTTTCTATAGACTTTCAAGGAGAGGTAAGTTGCTTTGTAAATCTCCCATTTTTGTAATCTTTATTTTAAGATTTTTGTCCTGGCAGCATCCAAATTGTGACTTTGGGTTAGGTAGGTCCTAGGTCTGATTCAATAGCACTTAGGTTCCTCTTATAGAATTGCCAAGAGAAGTGATTGAAAACCTGATATAGAAACTGACATAGAGACCGTTGTGCTCTTGAAGGCAGTATGTGAGTGGTAGAGTGTCAATTTAAGGCTAAGAATATCTCATCAAGGAAAAATAAAGCCAGATGATGATGAGTTTACACAAACAGTGGATACAGATGTCTCTGGCATCTGCAAACACAAATTTATGAAATCATACACCAGGAGTCTCAGAATCCAGCCTTGTCCAAGTCTGAAGGGCAAAACGAACTGAGCGATAATCCTGCAATGTGAGCATAGGCAACCTAACCAAATAGATCTTTTTCATTTTCATTTTGATGATGGTGGAAGTGGGTTCACAGAGAAAGCTGAAACATCACCTGTAACTCTCCTTCTGTGTCATGGCATTGGTGCAGACTCTTTCTACTGAGAGAATTTTGCACAGAGGCACCACAGGCTGAGCTAAGCACATGCTGCCAGCTCTCACTCTACATTCTATTTGGACTCACGCATTTTTAAATGCATTTCTATAGCTCCATCCCCTAAATAACCAATAATAAAAAAAAAGAAACATCAAATAAAAAAGAAAAACCTCTCACACATAAAACCATTTGGAATTTGCTTCACTTTCAAAGCAGATTAAAAACCAGTTTATAAGAGGCAATCCAACACCAACAAAATGTACAAGTTTTAAAAGGTACCTAGTGCCTTTCACAAGACTGATTATGATCTAATATGCGACCTTAAAGTTAACAACAACAGTAGTTTTGTCAGTTAGCAGGAACTACCAGGCAACACTTAGAAAATGCGGTATTTCCTTTCCAGTAAGAGCAGAAAAGCAGAGGTGTCACATCATGTCTAGCAATTCTGGTGGATCTCATTTGTGGGACACCTATAATGACACACTTTTTTTCCAGAAATGTATATTTTTTGAAACACAGGCACGTGATATGCAAATAGATATTTAAAAACTTACTTTAAAATGTTTCAAACCCTTACTATTCTGTTTAAAAATCACCACACTATGGGACATGACTTAATAGAACACAATAATCAGGATTCCAGGGGAACAATTTGTAGTGAAATTAATTTTGAACATTCCATTTCTTTGCAGAAATTATTTCAATGCTGGGAGCTATATCTTGAAAGATGCCTTAAGCCAAAGCCATACCCTTTCCCATGTTTTCACTTAGATTTCAAGGCCAAATTTTTAATTTTAATCCAGGTTGGAGGATGTTATTTTTTGCTTCATGACAAAGAGAAAGCGTTTCTCTTTTTTCATAATCATGGGTTCACCCAGAACCAGTGGCAAAACAGTTCTGAGCAGCAGAGAAAATATAAAAATGTGTTACTCTATACAATCTATTTGTTGGTATTGCAAAGATCTAGTGTGTGCTTCCAAGTGTACTGTCTTTATCACATGTGCTTTGTACAATTTCTTTTCAGTGCTAATTAGACAACTGGACCATTTCATTTTGCCTAAATCATATCCACACATATCATGACCAGGAACTGTCCAGTCCATTAATTAGCAACAGACATCACCTGTGTATAAGACATAGCCATCTCTTTTGAAAAGCGAAAGGCAGCCCTGAAATACTGACACATCTTAGAGATTCTGTTCTGGGCATCCTCACTCTCTGCACCTTCCTACTTTGATGTCATAAAATATTATTTCTGATTCTAATCAAATGCGTCAAGTGAGATATCTTTGATATACCCCAAAGATACAGAAGCAAAAAACATTTATACATTGGCATTCTGCAGCAGTGTTAAGTGCGCCTTGTGTTTTATAACATCTGTGGAGTTCATGAAATAGTTGGTTTTGTAAATCCATACTTGTAATTACTTTTGTAATTAATTTTCAACTGAGTAACACACAACAAAGAAATGTTGCTGTGAGAATGCTTGTTATGCTAGTTATAGGTTTTTAGAAGTTATAATTTACTTAGATTAATGCAGAAATAATTTAAAAATAAGAGAATTTTTTTATTATTCATTGCCTTCCTCGTACTTCAATGTGGTCAGAGAGGTTCAGAAATGACTCCCAGAAAAAAAAATCGTTTTGTGTCATTCATTCTGTATTGTAACTTTTTTTTGACCCATCTTTCTGCAAAGACATCTAGGTTAGCTGTTCATCGACATCCATCCACCTTGAAACAAGAAGAGAAAATCTGATTCATCTGGATTTCATATAAATTCTAGATGCATTCCAGAACATCAGAGAAAAAGGACCAAATATGTGACTTACTATTGTTGTTTATTACCTGCTTTATTATGTCTACTTAGAAGACTCCCTGATTAATATTGTCATGCTTATTTGTCTTTTCATCTCATGGAGCTCCATTGGAAGGCTGCTCCAATATTGCAGCATCAGTGTTGTAATGCAACACTACTGCAACACTGGGGCAAGAAAGAGCAATAATCTTCTTAAGGTAGAGATATGGAGTGACATGCCCAGAATGGAATGGAAACAAGGTGATGGCGTGTTTTGGATGTGAGATCTGTTGCTGGATTCCCTGCAGCCACACCTTTTCATGAAGGAAAGACCCAGACATCTGTGAAACTTCCGTCTTTGTCTCTTTCTTCTGAGCCCATCAAGATTTCCCCATGTAAAATTTGTACATCTGGGTGGCTGGTGGTTTTTAGAGGGAAATATGCCTGGCAAACCATCAGGAGGAAATTATTTACTAGGAACTCATGAATTGACATCAGTTCCCTGGCATTGAGAAGTGTTGTGAGAAACTGGGTTCTGGCTGAATAGTGCTTCTGTAGGAAATGAGGAATTCAAAAATCATCTTGTTTGCAGAGGAAGAAAGAAATAAGTGCATGTCTTTTTTCAGCTTTCTCATACAGATTGTTGGGGTCAGCAGCATTGTGAGATTACCTTGCTGCTTCTGCAAAAATAAGAAATAGCATACACCTTGCTCCCCAAGAGGAGATTTCTATAGAAATGAATAAGATCTGAGCCGTAGGGTCTAATGAATGTTTTTACCACATTTGTGAAGCAGTAGGAAAGTAACTTGCCACCCCAGCTAAGGTGGGAAGCAGGGAAGAAAGCTAGGGAGAACTTTGTTCCTCTCCTAGTTTTAACAAATAATGAAGGTCCAGGATGAGGGTAGGATGTCTCACCTACAATGTGCTAAAACGTCAGAAGGCTGAATCAGACCTCACTGGGTGCTTTTTGGGTCAGAGTGAAAAATTAAGGCTCCTGGACTAAGTGCTTCCCTGCTGAGCTATAGTTAAGGTGAATGTTTGCAGGAATTGTTTGGTAAAGAAGGCATTTCCAGAGCCTTAGTGACAGCCCCATCACTGAGTACAAGAGAGCCACTTCTCTTGCTACTGGAGAGACTGTCTTAGCTATAATGTTGGAGGCTTTGCATGAAAATCAGCTTTGGTTCTCCACCTGATCTCAGCAATTTAGCAAGATTCATTTGGGAAGTTGCAGGAGTATAGCTATCTTCAGACATACAAGAAGAGTGCTTGTTCCTGGCACAACATGACAGGTTTGAAACCCCTTTCTGCTTTTTGATGATGGTTTTGATTCCCAGCTAAATTGTAATTGCCCAGGAAATCCAAATGTACAGCAGGAAGACATGCTCTTTCTTGTTCAAAAGCTTCTCACCATTCTGTGGGTGGTCTCATAATTCAGCAAATGCCCACAAAGGCAGAAGGTTGTCTCAGCTGGCTCTGGACAGCCCAGTGCCAGCATGCAGCGCTGTGGCACACTTCACCTAAACACTCCAGGGCATTCCGACTTTGCTAGGAGGGAAAACTGGCACTCAAAACTTCAGAAAATATAATGCTTGGAAAAATAAATAGTCATCCTTCTATTCTTCATGGTTCACTGTTAGCTGCTTTAGTACATTGCATTCCCCTCCCCACACTTCACAGATTCTGCTTATTGTGACATCTTTCTGGAACTAGCCCCCTGCAAAATTTGAGGGATTACTTTATTAAAGAGTACAAATATCACACAAATCAGGGTTATACTGCTCTTTCTGGGTAGGGTTTTTAATATTCACTTCCTCAATGAAGAGCAAACTTAAAGAGTCATGAAAAACTTTAATAGAAGACAATGGTTTAGGATTTTTTTAAATAGTCTATAAGTGTCTGAAAATAAATAATTAGTCTATAAGTGTCTGAGTACTCAGCAGTTCTCAATAACCCACTTTAAAAATGTGATGAAGCCTGCCTGTCAAGATTCACTGAGTCCCGGCTGCCCATCACAGTATCACAGTATCACAGTATCACAGTACAGATAAGGCTGGAAAGGACCTTGAAGATCATCTAGTCCAACCTATAATCCAACTAACCTATCCTCTACATCTAGATCCACTTTAGTACAGTGGTAAGTGTCCCCACCTGGTGTGTGGNAGATAAGGCTGGAAAGGACCTTGAAGATCATCTAGTCCAACCTATAATCCAACTAACCTGTCATCTACATCTAGATCATATCACTCAGCACCTCGTCCAGCCTCCCCTTGAACACGTCCAGGGTTGGTGACTCAACCACCTCTGCAGGCAACCCATTCCACATCCATTTACTGTGTCACAAAGTTTATTCACGAAATCATAGAATATTCTGAGTTGGAAGGGACCCACAAGGATCATCAAGTCCAATTCCTAAGTGAATGCCCATACAGGGATCAAACCCACAATCCTGGTGCCATGAACACTATATTTTATCCATCTGAGCTTATCTCAGGGTCATGTTGTCATCTTTTTATTTTTTTTAAATATAACTTAACTCCCTATCCCATCATCTCATTATCTAATGAGAATCAGTTCCTCATCCAGTCTTTTCTTAAACACCTCCAGGGATGGCGACTCCACCATCTCCCTGGGCAGATCATTCCACTGAGGAATCACTCTCTCGGTGAAAAAACTCTTCCTAACATCCAGTCTAAACCTCCCCTGGTGCAGCTTAAGACCATGTCCTCTTGCTCTGGTGCTGGCAGTCTGAGAGAATCTTTAAAGTGAGAATTCACACTGAAAATGAAATGTTGTGTATCTAAAACTGTTATTATCCAATGGCTTAAATGTTATGTCCTAGGACATTTATTTAATCAAGTTGCAGTAATGCATGCAGAAAATGAATTGTGGCTGCAAATATAAGTATGCAAAAATTGCACCTTCTTTCTTGGTAATATAATGCTGTCATGCATATGAGTCCAATCTGCTCATTTTACTGACAAAAATATGGATTTGATCTGGAATGCAAGGCAAAAGCTCCAAAGTTGCAGCACACTAGTTGAACTCTGACTCCGAAATTGCCAGTCCGATTGTCAATTCACTTGTGATTATGGGATGTTTAATACCAAAAAGAAAACCGTGTTAAGGTTCTGTTCCCTCTCATCACTCTTACTGGAATGTCTGTGCTTTCACTGCTCACGATTAGGAAAAGATTAAGGTTTAAAATGCTGCCCAGATTTACCAAAATTACCGGGTGCGCCAAAATGCTCCTTTGCTGCCTCTCCCCACGCAGTCTGCCCAGTGGCTCCCTCCTTCCTCTCTTTCCCAGCAGGATGCCACCTCACCTTCCCCTGCCCTTAAGCTCTTGATGTCCGGGCCAGGGGAGGCAGCTGAGCCCCCCGAAGGGCGGCTGGCACCTCTCCCGGTGCCTGTGCCACTCCCACCTGAGCCCCGGCTGCTGTTGACCACGGATCCGCGCCTCGGGAGGCACGGTGCCTTAAACCGCTCCTGCGGAAGCTGCCGCGGAGGCAGGAGGCAGAACCACAGCTTGCTTTTCTGATGCAAGGGGGAAGCTGCAGCAGGGGAATCCGTAACAATAATATTTGGGCTTGTAAACGAACAGATCATATTTAGAAGGAGAGGAAGTGAAATATGGTATCCCCACAAAAAGTCGGGCTACAAATTAATTTATATCTGTACTTCATTCAAAGGCAAAACGGAGCAATTATTAAAAATCAGATCTGTAGCTATTTTGATGTGACATCATAATAGCAGCATTATAAACTACAGGTGAGAGTGCAATGAAAGTATTTTCAAACACTTACGGTAATTAAAAATATAAAGTGCTCAAAAGCATGAAAATTGTCAGTCCAAAAAGATTTCTTTTTCCATTTGAAAGTCTAACAACACTGATATTTAGCTGATCATTTGAAACACTGGCATGCTGGGAGCCTACTGCGTTATGATTAAAATTATTTTAGCCCTGACAGTTTTTATGACAGACTTCTGTTGCTTTCTATACATAGTCTGAAGGTGTGATGGTATATGGCACAAATGCTGCCTGAAGTCATTCCCACTGCTGGCAGGTCCTCCAGTGACCAAAAATTGCAGTATCATGGTGAATGGAACTGCACAGCCCCAAAATGATGCCCTTACAGTAACTCATGTATGTGTGCCTGCATGGACAGTGTACAGACATACAAACACACACACACACACACATCCTCTGACAACTTCAGTGACCATTGTTTTTTGATCTCACTGAAAGCTCAGGCAACCTGTTTATGATTTTATTGATTTCTATGTCTAGAACTCCAACCAGCCTGGAAAATAAGAACGTCTGTGTTCTCTATCATCATTAATAATGACTTGGTAAAATTGTTGTCGCTCATCTTTAAGTACACCTGGAGTATGAATTATGGAAACCTCCAGGAAATAAATGGAAAGTATTTCTTGAATGAAAGGAGGCAAAATTATGGATAGACTAATGTTAAGTTTTTAAATCAAGTTAATTTTTTAATGATCTGTTAGTCAGAAGCTGCTTGATCGATCTTTTTTAGCTTTACAAATACATTCTTGCATTAAGTCTTTTAAATACTAGACAACCATTCTGTCTGAAATAGCTTAAGGATTGTAGATCCGTTTTTGATAAAGAGATATGGACTAGGAAATCTCCTGAGTAATCTTTGTCTTGTTTATATAATTCTGTGTCTTTGAGGGCAGATCAGAATACCACAGTGGCATTTATCAGAGTGCAAATTACAGTTTTATTGTCACATTAGCCCATGAGTGGTTGAATGTTTTTTGGAGCAGGAGAAGGAAAAATTCTGTCTCTGTAATTCTGCTGTCTAACCTAATGTTTACAGCTCTGTTTGCTCTTGCACATTGATTTTGTTGATTTTACTGTATATATAGTATTGGCTCAGTCAGGTACCTCTAAAGCTCACCTCCTACTGTACTTCACACAGTGAGTGGAACAGGGATGTTACTCTTGGCATCAGACTGCAGCACACATTTTGGGATAAAGAAGCTCAAAGACAAGTCAAGCAGCCAAAATAGAGGCTGAAACAAGCAAATGTAGCAGTCCACAGTTGGTTTGTTGGCATATCATTTATTTTGTTAATCACTGCTGATAGTAAAATCCTTTCCAAGAAGTAATTCAAATTTGATATTTTTTCCCTTTGAAGCTGTGGTTCATTAAAGTTTATTTTGCTATTAGCATTAAGGTTCCCTGCTCATGCTCCAGGCTCCAGGTCAGGCACAAGAAGTTTAATAAGATTCAGATGGCACACAAGCTATCTGAGAGGTATAAAATTCTTCAGACTTGCAATAACAGCTCCTGTTCCTGGCAGATCATAATATCAGCAAACTCCAGTTCCGCTTTCTGTTTACTGTAGATAGTTCTGATTCGCAGCAAAATTGAAATTACACAGGAAATAAAAATATTCAGACTTAAAGGTATGGGACACAGAGGGTCTTTTGCCCTTCCAAAACTATTTTATAACTCAGGGAAATGAGGGCATTTTTCAGTGTTTAGCACACTAGAAATCTCACGTGGAAAGAAATAAGTGATAGAAAAAATAACATAAAAATATACTAATCTTCACTCAAAGAATTCCAGTATGCATCGTTTAAAGATGTATGATTATAGGGACTTACTTTTCCAATTGTTTAAAACAACACTCCTGGTTTTTACCATAAAAAAACAGAAGGCAGGAAGCTCGTCAATAACTCCTTATTTAAGCTCTGTTTGGAATTTTTGCACAGAAATAAGGTTAAATCCCAAAGCAGTTGCTAACCCTCCACTTAGAGTTGTAAATTTCCATGCTGAACAGTATTTATGTAGATGAATCAGTCTGAGTCGAGTCAGTCTTCACATGTGTGTTTGCATGTATATATGTATATATATATGTATACAATACACCTGTGTCTGTTTTACTTGCAGAATTAAAAAAAGAAAAATGATTCATATTAATATTCATAGCCTTCTATATTCTATTTTTCACAGAAGATCTGATACTTTTGGCTAGAAGATCTGCCATGCTGGTAATGAATTTACGGCCTGGAAATGAGGCAACTTCACCATCTACTTATTTCCCATTTAGTTTACTAGTGTTATTGGCAAATTGCACCAACATACTAGCATCCCTTTCATTCTGAGGGAAATGGAAAAACATAAAAGATGTTCAGTATTTTTTTTGGTGAAATGTAGATACCAGTGAGGGTGATAAAAGCTTCAGCAACAAGGAAAAAAGAATGAAAGCTGGCAGAAACAATGTGTTCTTTCATACTCTTTCAACTCTATTTTTGGACCACTGTGATTAGAAGGAAATTGTATTGTGATGTTTATACATGTATATATTTGGGATATCCAGACAACCTCCCCACTTTTAACAAAGCACTCTGTCCCTGGACATGGTAAAAGAAACATGTTCTCATTTTGGAGCTGTTCTCAAACTCACTAATTAATTCTACCACTCATATTCATAATTACCCTTATCATCTTTTTTTAATAATGAGTTTAAATTCCACAGAAACCTGGCTTCTTTTCCTCCCTCTGTCTCCACACTGAAAAGCTGTTGAATAAGCACAATATATTTCTTATCTTTCAGGAACTCAGGCTGGTTCACAGCGTAAGCAGCTAAGCTGAAAGATTTAATTAATCTTGTTCATTAAAATTCAAATAATTATAAAGTCAGAGATATTAACTTTTCAGCTATTACAATACATCTGGCAAACAGGGACTGCTGCAACAACTGGAAGAATTAAAACCTCATCTTTGGTGGCCAGGTAATTTTATTTCACAGTTTAACAGGAATTTAAATCAATACTTCTGAGAAATCTGCTTTATGAAATTATTATTCTGATTAATTGATTTAAATATATTTTTAAAAATTTCATGATATTTCACATGACATACACATATTTCAAGAGCCTGTGGGTGTGTTCCTGGCTGTCTTTAAGTACTAGACAGAGTTCAATGTAGAAAAGAATAGCCCATGACCCTTTTAATCTCCTATTTTTCAGATTTAGTGGGAAATTACACTTAAATATACAAGATGGGTGGGACTGCTTGAAACATTGTGCTCAGGAGACAGGGTAGAGTTGGGTTTATAACCTTTGCTGAAGCATTTTTTATTCCTTTTTCAAACTTAATTATCTCTGAAATCTCTCCATGAGATATTTGCCTTCTCAGCTCAAAACTTAGAATACTTCCAAGAATAACAACCAAAATGTCAAGTGTATGGTTCACTACAACACTTTGGATTTACCACAGTGAAAGATAAAATATTTCCACAAAGGCTCATACTCTATGGTACATTTTCACCTGCTGGTGCTACTAGTCAGAAATGTTCTGAATGGATACACATGTTTGTCCTTTGGGAAATTCACATGAACGTCAGCAGTGCTGGTGTTCATTTACTGCTTAAATTGCACTTTTTCCTCAGTGATACGCCCCAAAATGGGCTCAGCTTCTACAAGACTTGAAAAATAGTGGGAATAAGCGAGATAAAGGGAAGGTAATCATAGCACAGCCAGCTTGGCCCCCGTTATCAGCCAAATTTCAATTTTCAACCTTCTTTGAAAAAAAGATACTAAAAATTTGCCTGACCACCACATGCCACCATGACGCCATATAGATATGTTCTATTGCAATCCAGAGTGTGGATGCAGTTGTCTGGGTGGTGCGGATAAGGAGGCAGTTTGGACAAAGGAATGGAGATTATTTGGCAGTCTGATGCTTTTTCTTGTGACCAGAGATAATAGAGATGCTTCTAAAGCAAAAGGGTATTATCTGATTCGGACCTCAACAGACATGAAGAACTATTGCGTACTTTGGGAGCTGAACATACTTATTCTCAATGCAAGTAGTAACTTCTAGCAATGTGTGAAAGGACAGTAAAAGAATTTGCGGACAATGAGAAAGGAAATTCCTCATGCCATCTCAACACCCTTCTACATGAATAGTACTTTTCAGCCTTTTATATTAAGTGATTAGAAAGAGTTAAATGAGCATGATGGCCATGGAAATTTCATAGGCATTAATGTTTCCTACTCCTTCTGTATTGAATGTCCTTGTGATAGAAGAGAAAGAACAAACATCAAAAGTACCTTTTAACTTTGCAATTCTTTCTAAATTTCTTTAAACTTATAGGCTATACTGCTGGCTTTCAAACTTCAAAGCATGCAGGAAGATCAGGGTCACTCAGAAAATTATTTCTTATGGTTTAATAAAATATGCATGCGAATTATGTGACCTGCCAAAGAAATTATTTATGTGTTAATGTAATGTTGTAACATTAATTACACACTTTAATTTCTTCCTTAGTAGCTTCTTTACTAGTAAGAACTGTACTGGTTCTAAATTGGGGTTGAAACATACGTTGTATCACCAAAGCTTAAATTATTTCCACAGTTGATTGCTTTTTGATTCCACAAGATAACAATCCTTTAAAAAAAATTATTATTATTATTGTTATTATCTGGGTAAAACAGAAGGAACTTAGGTCTTTTACCTTTAACTCAGAGGATTCATGATGGATCATTTTCAATCTCACTCTTCCATGGTGCTGTTGTCTGTATGTACTATATTTATTAATAGTTGCAGAAATACCTATTGCATGGTTTTTATGAATGAATTAAAATCAGCTTTTATTTATGGCCACTGTAGGAAAGTACCTAATCCCATATGACTGGTTCCTTCTAATTTCTTTCCTTAGGGTATTTTCTGCCTCTATTTCTAGCGTATACATGTGATTAAAATCATGTACATGGTGGCACAAGGACATGTATGTAGTCTAATCTTCTGAGTTACTATTCATTTAAAGTTCTTAATACGTACAGAAAAGTTATATATAATTCATTTCAACAATGCCCTGTAGCAACTCTATACGTAGTTCAATTCTAAATTGTCTGGAGGCAGTGAGAAAAAAGAAAATGGATTCTTCTCTCAAATACCATACAAACTTTCTGTATGGTCTTCGCAATTCACCGACTTGTATTTTAGTCTTCTCAAGTGTACATCTGAGACCTAACTTCATTAAAATAATTTGAAATCATTCAAGGGAAAGTGTTATTTTACAAATATTTTAATAAAAAGTATTTGCTTTTATCTGTGTTCATTGTTTTAACTTCTAACTTTTCCTTTGTTACTTTTATGTTCTTTTACTATGGCCCAAGGTAAATTACGAAGAGTAAATAAGAGAACCCATTTGGCATTGCTAGCATTATTAGTTATGTTTTGTATGTTTGTCTTACTTTTCTTAAATAAGTATTCCTTGTCTTTTTATCTTCTGAAGTGTCTGCCTGTCTAGCATTTCAAAGATTTTCTTAGTGATAATGATGCTGGGGTTATTATTTTTTATAAAATTATTGAATTTTTTCTGTCAATGTCAAATTGTTCCCTGCTGTACTTATACTATCACAGAATAACCTAAACACATCAATCACTAATGGCTAATGTTTTCTCTAGCTAACATACCACCTTTCTTGCATTTTATCCTGGCATCAATGTTATCCTATGGAAGTGTTTTTCCAGTTGTTCTACATTGAGTCAGACTGCACCCAGTCTTGGTGGCACTCAGTGACATCGTAATGCCTCATGAGGCCTTTTTATCATGAACATGCAGACCTTGGAGCTCAAATTGATTTCATAAATCTCCTGATAAACATTTGGCACTTACACATAACTAGTTTTTGGGCTGTGCTGGATTTCACTCAGTGTCCTCTACATTTAAAATGAATTGCTAGATCTTTGAATCATACAGAGCTGTGTAGTTGTTTGCCTCAAGGCATGGATGGGGACCTGATGACCATTGCAAAGTATGTCACTTACTACATAAGAAAGGTACCTTTGTTCTGTATAACATCCTTTCTAGAAAATGAATTGAGAAAACACAATGTGTTTATCCAAATAGTGCAACAAACCAAATTCCAGTCATTCAGCTGGTACAAAGTATATTGGAATTGTTACAAAATTTGTGCAGAAGCCATAAGGAGACACAAACAACACATGTAAGAGAAAATAATATTTAACTTGAGATTTTCCCTGAAGGGCAAATGAGCCAAATATGAAACTTCACATATTGGCACTTTTTGGAATCTGTGGGAGAAAAAACAGAATTAGAAAAATACCACTGGTAATTTTTGCGTACTGCTGGTTTAAAGGGAATCAGGGACTACTGGAAACCAAAGAAAGAAATTTTTCCTGACATTTCCTACCATCACTGGTCTGGGGCACTTTAGATGAATTTCCAGAAGCTTTGTGTGGATGTTCAGGTTTTGAAGTTCACCTTCAAAATGTACTGAATGGCCATTTTTTTTTTTTTTTTTGCAATTCACTTATAGCATGTTTGTATCTTCACTTATTCCTGTCCTATTCATAGACACAGATTCAGATTTTGTATATTACCATTTATTAAGTGGTAGAATGTTTACTTATGTCTAAAAGATTTTTGATCATTTGGATTTAGGATTGGCATAGTGGAGTCTTGTGCTCTAAACTAAAAGAAATGAATGAAGAACCCAGAGAGGCAGGAGACAAACATCAGAGATTATGAGAAGGCAAGAGGATCACAGCTATCTGCTTGTTTATTTTAACTTATTGATTTTTCTAATTAAAAACCTTCTCATTCTGAAAGACCTAACTTTCTCCAGGAATCTGCAACACACAATCAGATAGCTGCCTTCCTCTCCTCTATTTTTGCTGACTCCAGCATGGTCCCCTCTCCACAGTTCAATTGCTATCCCAGAACTGTGTGTTGAACTTGTATCTTCATGGCTCTCCTTACAAGTGGCTGCCTGCTTCTGCCCTCTCCCACTCTGCTTTCAAATTTTGTTAGCTTGGCTCACACCGATATCATGTCTATGATACAGATATTCAAAAAAAGATGAGTTCCACTCTTCTCACAGATGAGTATTTCTTTCATTGTCCTGTCCTGATGTGGCTTTGCTAGAGGTACTGAGGCTGAAAGAGAACTGTCTAGCATGGCCTCGTGCTGGGATGGACAAGGTGAAAAGCATGAGGAACTGCAACCTACTCCTCTCAACATCCCCTCTATTATTCAGGCTGCCTCAGTCTTCAAGTTGTTGTGTTATTTTTTTGTTTGTCATTTGATTTCATTAGTTTAAGATAAATTGAGGATTTAGAAATTCACAGATTTTAGTCAGATATAATTTGGGGTGTTGGAAATTTAGATATTTTAGTGAAATAACTAGAAGATTTAGATTCAGAAGAATTATTAGGTGTTAAAGGCATTTGTGGAGCCTGAAATTTAAGGTAGAAAATTAATGGCAAATTTGCTTGTTTCTCAGCAGAAAACTGTAACCAGAATGGGGTTTTAGTTAAAACATAGTGCAAAGGAATATAAAATATCAGAGCTGATTGGTTGAAGTCTTAAAGCAAAGTTTAAGTTTATGACATAATGCTGAAGGAATACATATTCATGAGGTGATTTGCATAGGTATTAGGCAGGTGTATAAATACAAGTGACAAAACTGGGGCAGGGCTTTTTGGCTTTGGTTTTTGGCCTTTTGGCACTTGGCAGGGCTAAGGGATGCCTTGGTGGTTAAAGTATTTTTTTCCTGGTTCCTGAGGCCAAAAATAAACTTTTCTGCAGCTTGCAAGCAATCCTTGGGCCCTCAAACTGATTTCTTTAAATCAAAGATACAGTCAGTCCTCCGTATTCACAGATTACAGGTCTCACAAGGGTCCCACAGAACCTTTAATCCAGGAATACGCATCTGCCATTACTATGGCAAATCATTGCCAGAAACATGGCAACTTTGGAACACTGCAACATCCAGGGCTCCTTACAGACAGTGAGGAGCGTGGGAGTAGGGTTTTTTTTCCCTTTAACTGCAGCAGCTAGCACTGGCAGGAGTGCTCTGCCTGAGGCTATGAATATGCACATATGTGGATATACTGATATGCCCTGACAAATCCAGGCTGGCTACCTCAGCCGAGAATGGGCCCCACATGGGTCTCTGTGTTACAGTTAAAGATTTCCTGACTCCTGGCAGGGCCAGCTGGGGCACTACTCCGTGAATAACTGAGTAAAAACTGTGGGAAAAATTTCTGTGAATATGAGAAGACGTGAATATGCCAGCGCAAATAGCTGAGGTATGACTGTATCATTGATGCCCACCCATATCATAACCATGCTCTAAATTTTCAAGTGTGCTATTGTTATACTTCCACAATCCTGCCCATAGCACATTAAACCTTTCCATATGGTCAAATACTTGTCAACAAAAAACTTTTACTCAGATGACCTAAGCAATGACATATTTCTTGTGAATTTACTTTATATTCCACTGGGAATCCAAACCGAATCAATATTGCTCTTCTACTCCATTGACTTTCCTGATCAAATCAGTCAATTGATTGAGAGGATGGTCTGGCTATATTTACATGTAACCCATTTCTTTCAAATTTCTCATTATACATAAGTAATTATTTTCACATTTCCTTCCCAGAGGTGAGTGACAATATACAGATACCACAGTTGCTATTCTGCCTCCAGCAAATGCTCTGAGAAGTGTATGATATTAGTAAGGGCCCTGTTTCCTTGGTTACATTTAGCAAATTTGCATGCCAGCATGATGCTATTCATCATCAGATACATAGCAGACCTATCCGTAGAGAGAGTTTTCGAAGTGAATAACCTTTGCATTCTTGGCCTCTGCTTTGAATATACAGACGAGGGGAGAATTGTTGTCAACATATGCATAGTCAGGGATAGGCAGGCTGAGAATCTGAGCCCTGGAAGCCATTGGGAATGAAATCGAGTCCTCTGTAAGACTGGGCAAAGTATCTGTGATTGTAGGAGTGGTTCATATGTTTGACTTTAGTAGTGCTTATGAGTATTCTTTGGATAGTTAGAAATTCAGATTCACAGATTCACAGATTCACAGAATATTATGAGTTGGAAGGGACCCACAAGGATCATCTAGTCCAACTCACCATCTAACACCCGTACAGAGACTGAACGCACATCCCAGAACGTTAAACACAAACCTAGTTCCCTCACAGTCTAACAGGCCACTTCGAGCCAGAAGGGAATTCTCAGGACTTGTGCCCTGGCTGCTGTTTCTGGTTATGCATTGCGATGGGGAAATGCAGGATTCTGCCATTGCATGCCTACCCAGTATTATCTGGAAAAT
This sequence comes from Pitta sordida, assembly GCA_013390025.1. Classification (NCBI taxonomy): domain Eukaryota; kingdom Metazoa; phylum Chordata; class Aves; order Passeriformes; family Pittidae; genus Pitta; species Pitta sordida. The sequence continues at coordinate 108,529 of WEKX01022100.1, read as the reverse complement.
GAGGTATAAGGGAGAATTAAAGGTATTAAAAGTAATGGATTGAGGGTAAACTATTCTAGCCAAACTGGGGAAGGCAGACCAGTAGTTACTATCCAGGGAACTAAAATCCCTCCTGTCAGACAGCCTATGGTAAACATATTACATGCTTTCTTAAAAGTGTGTGTGCCTCAGCTGGACAGGATCAGTTGTGTCCTAACAGGTTCAGCTTCCCCTATATCCCTCAGACACAGTGGACAGATGGTGCCTCATTCCTACCATAATCACTGGTAATGGGATTATCCCCTGCACTATCTCTGCCACTGTATACAAGTTCACCTACAGGTCCAGTCCTAGCTGAGTTTCAGTGAACAATCCGAAACCAAGGTAAAGCATTCATTTAATTTTATTTTCCAGAACTTTTCTGTTTAAAAACATTTGTCATATCCATTTGATGACTTACAGCCAGTGAGCCTGCTACTCACTGAATAAAAGCTCCGTTAACTTTCAGACTAGACAAGGCCAAAGAGAGTACTGCAGTGACTGGAAATGGATGAGGATTCAGAGGAATAGTCCTGAGTGGCAAGAAATACGTAGCTGCAATTCTAAACCAGGAAGAATACAAGTACAGTTTCAGGAACACATTAGAAATGCACTGAATTGCAAGTCATTGATCCAGACATATGCAACTGGAGACAATATAAGCTGCAACTTTATTAAAATGACGCACCAGCTATTTTCCAGGCTGCTCTAGGACATGAGTTCACTAAGTTCCCACCAGTGTGGTATTCCAGACAGTTCTATGTGCAGGGCCCTTCCTTCTCCATCACCAGATCCTGTGGTGGGGCACTGAACTCCAGTTTGGACAGCAACTGCAAAGTGTGTTGCATTGGGTCTGTGTGAGCCCACAGCAGTCCTCTCAATGCTGTGATTTGGAAGGGTGTTGATAACACCCAAGTGTTTTTGACTACAGCTGGGCACACTGCTCCTTCCCTCTAACTGAGGATGAGATTCTGGGAGGGCACACGAGCAGGCCAGCTGACCCAGACTGACCAAAGGGATATTCCATACCATATGACGGCAGTTCAGATATAAAAGGCGAGGAAGGGAGCAAGGACAGGGGGCATTAATTGTTCTGGATGACTGCTTCCTGAGACGCGTAGGAGCCCTACTTCCCTGGATGTGGACACTTCTGCGGATGGGGAAGTAGAGGTTAGTTCTTTTGCTTTGCATCTGCGCAGGTGTTTGCTTTGCTTTACTTGTGCTCATATTAAACTGCCTTATTCTAAACCACCCTTTGTATATCATCTTATTATTGGGACTGAGCGACCGTTCAGGTCCCTGGCATCCAGCCGGGGTAAAACCTGTTACATGTGTTGAGCTAAATGTCCCCATGAAGTGCTTTAATGGGAGTGTTAAACTTTGAAATCTAATGCCCTAACTGTGCATTTGTGGTGCTAGGAGGAAGATGGGATGACCTGAGGGGTCCATAGGCCTAGCTGGAAAAGTGCCTTCCCGTTCCCCCACAGAAACCAGACATCACTCTCTATGAAGGAGGAAAGAGGTCAGCCCTAGAAAAGTAAATGCTCAAATCAGCAGAGAAAGGACAAAAGCAGACCAACTCTGCTTTACTTCAAACTGGCTAATAGGCAGTATGAATTTTTACCTATTTCGTTTGTGAAGTGCTCTCCTGCTCCTTGGTCTTCACCTGACTCAGCCTGATTAAATCTTGGCACTCAATAAAATGGCGAGAGGGGGTTTGAGATAAGCTCTTTCAGAACAGGAGTTAATAGTTTTAGTCCGAGAAGAGTGATTTTTTTTTTTTCTGTTTTACAAAGGAGATTATTATCAGTGTAGGAATTAATTACCTTTCTTAAAGTTTTGATATTTTTTCCCACACTGCAAATTAAGATATGGGGGGATTTATTGTCAACACATATAGGGCCAGTGTTGTTTGACCAGGGCTTTATTTTTTTGAGGTGCCCTTCAAACTGTCACTAAGGACATCAAACACTAGGCTGATGTATCCAGCTAAAATCACAAAGAAACTAATTTTAAGGTATAGAAACATTTTCAGTCCTGGCATTTAGCTGACTGGAGTTGCATTGGCAGGTGGCTTGAATGAGTGGTCCTTTAAGCATCCCTAGCTGTGGGCATCAGGGCATCCAGCTGTGAAAAAGGGTCTGCATGGCTGGTAATGATAACTGGTACTCAGGGAAGTCTCTTTATCTTGAAGATCCTAAACCAATTTATGGCTGCTGAGGACCAGAGCCAGGTGTACTGTAGCCAAGATACTGATACCACTTCTGTCTCTGCAGAGGGCTCATCTGTCCAGTTCAGGCTATTCCTTTTGGGTCTTTCCTCTTTACAGGTCTTTTGTTTTGTAGATTAGTCAGACCAGGAGCCAAGATCCTAAATCCCAGCTCTGTGCAAATTTGCAGGGGTGAGAGCTAGCCTCAGAGCTAAAGCCTTAACTGCTTGCAGTAATCACCAGCCTGCAATCATAAGAGAGACCTTCAGACTCCAGTGACATAAACTTCAAAATTAATTTTGAAAAAGGTAGTCTTAGCTGTTTATATTTTGTTCCTGGTCTCAAGATAATCTTTGTGAACTTGAGAGCTTTTTTATTATTATTGAAAGTGGAAATTGTCATGTAATCTCATGATGCCAGAAGAGAACGTCATGTCTGCTACAGGGAGATTCTTGATAGAATCGTGAGAATGGGCAGCTGGATACATGGATCTACGAAATTAATAATAACAGAGTTTAAAGGCTCCAGGCAGACCCTCTGTGTTAGGCACTGCAATTCCTAAAGAATTTACAGACATATGTGTTCTGTTTTAGAGTATCTCTGTTCTTTCAATGTTTCATAAACAAAAATTATAATTTGGGCATGGTTGTAAACTCCATGCCAAGGAAACAAAATAAACTTGGCTTTCTGAGTTCAAGCCCTGTGCTTCCTGGGCCAGGGCAGGATGACAAAAATGAAAACCTGAAGGATTCCAGCAAATCTCCTGAACTGAAACCATCATTTGTTGTTGAGTATTTTATTCAAATTTTTACATCAATACATTGGTTAGTGTTCTCAGCATCTGGACTAAAGAGCTGTTTAAAACCCTTGGCACAATCCAGATACACTGAATTAAATGCAGAAAGCAGTTCCATATCTTTTAATTGTTTTGTTTCTGACCAAACATGAATCTCTAGTTCCTGGCTGATAGCCCTGCTGTGAAGCCATTGGAGGTTTTGCTTCTTGGGGCTGTACATGTGCTGTGTACACAGCACATTACACTAGTGCTCTGCACTCTTTCCCATCCATGTGTGACATTGCTGGTGTGTTAATGATGGAACTGGTCCCTCAGTGTTGCATGGAAGAGAAAGAGGGAAGGATAGAAAAAAAAGGTATGTGCGGGGATGGGAAAGGGGGGTAAAGACGTGCACGTGTGTGTATAACTTATGTACCTCTGAACTATAATTGGTAAGGAACATTCTTAACAGTCCATGGGAGGTATTGTCACTAAGAATAAAAAATAATTTTATTAAAACTAAATGTTTCAATGAGCAACTCTGGAGGCAGAAATCAAAATATTTTTAAGTGTTTGTCCACGAACCGGACCAGAAGACATAGTTCCATTCAAGGAAATTCAGTTTAATCTGTCAAGCAACCTAGACATAGTGATTGTGTAAATAGAGTTTTCACCCTGATATTTTTGACTTGAAGACAGTAGAAATGTAAGAGTGAAAATCGGATGGAACATATTGGTGATATTTCTTTCCCACTTGCCTACAGCATCTATCTTTTTTTCAGATTATTAATTGCAGGCAATCCAGCTGGAGTGATTAATATCTACTATTAGAGGTGTTTTTCTGGATAGGAGTCTGAACACTCAAACCAGGAACATACATTTTTCTTGTTAAATTCTCAGAATTCAACACCTCTATTTTGCTGCAAGATACACAAGTATTTATGTTTTCCATTAAAAAAATGAGACGTTTTGGCTCCCATACATTTGAGAAAATACTTTTCCCTTGGTTTCCATTAACTAAGTTGATGTTCTCTGCCTCTGTGTTTTACTATCTTTCAGGCAGGCATAGCAAATCCTCTTTCTAATCAGGTCTCTGAGAGAGCCCATTTGTTTGCTTGGTTTGTGACTAGGCTAAGGCACTCACCTAAAAATCTGACTTGCATTGTTGGATCAGATTTTGCAAGGTGCTTATGTTTCTACAAGTTTCTTACAAGTTTCCTGGGAAAAAGGAGGCAGTTAAGTTTGGACATGATGTTGATGAGAGGAAATTTCCTGAATTAACATGGCAGGTGTAAAATTCAAGACTATTTGAAGGGAATATGAAACTAATGCAATTAAAACATGCAAAAAAAGATTTTTTTCCCCCAATTTTTCTTGAAGTTTCATCACATTTGCTTTGGGATATTTTCTTCATGTATCATTAACAGAATTTGAGGGAAAACTGAGAATTATTCATAATATCATGACAAATAACCAGAAAATTTCTAATTCAATGACAAGTATTTTAATCAAAACTATTAACAATGTCTAACAACGTTATAAAACAACCAAATGGATGGTTCTTAAAACAGAAAGGAAAATAATGTGGGTTTTCTTCAAGACAAATATTCCTGCTATATACAGGCTATAAAAACATGTCCCCTTCTGGACAAAGTAGCCAGTTCTAAAAATCCCCCCAAACCTGGATTTGTTTGCATTCCCTAAATTGTTCTTGTTGTTTGGGTTTTTTTAATGACCTCTGTGCCATAATTTTTGCCACCAAGGAGTAATTTACCACTCTGCAAGTCAACACAAGTAAGACAGAAATAAAATAAATTAAAAATAATCTGTAGCATTAATATAGTTTAAACCAAAGTAATAGGACTTATACTACTACTACATTCCTATGATTCTCAACTACAAATGTTATGAAATTTTTCATAGCTTTCAGTGTCCTGCATAACACCTGTGGTTGAAAAAAATTGCAAACCTTGAACCACCAAAGGAAGTCTGAAATGCGCAGAGCGTCCTTGAACACTCCTTAAAATGCTTTACATTTATTATCCAGGCAAAGTGATACTTGCTTCATGCAACTTTTTTTCCCAGTGTCTTGCATAAAATGATGGGAAAATATGCAAATAAGATTAAGCATCTTGGATTGCATTTGATAATATCTTGCAACATCTTAGGGGTGGAGAAAATATGAGGAATGCCATCATCCAATTTTCCCTCAGGTTTTTAGTCAACCAGCAGAATGTCTATAAGCAGAGCTTGATTCTTTCACTTAAGCTGGTACCAGCTGGGAGTAAATCTATTCAAGTCAACAAAACATCCCTTAGGCATACAATGCTTAAAGAATGGAAGGCTGTTCGTCCTATCATTTTACAGCTACAAATCTTTCAGTAAGTTTGTAGTAAATCTCCTTGCTTCTGCGATATGACCTGTTTTGTTTCATGAATACACAGCACTGTCTTCACTATGTTTGCTTTTTATCAGTTTGAATAGAAGCACTTTTTACCAGCAGCTTTTCTCTGCCATCACCTTTGTCAAATGACTTGGATTTGCATGACCAATACTGCCAAATTAGAATAAACAGCACAACTTCGTAATTTTTCATCAGTTTTCTGACCATTTTACACCAAAGTGTAACATATCTCATTATTTTAAACTCTACTAAAGAATCATTTGATATGAATATTGATATACAACTGGTCCCTTTTTATATCAAGAAAAATAGACTTTTAATCAGGAATTGTGGAGCAGTGTAATTGAAATGTTTTGTATATACTTCTAAGTACATATTTTTGGGTCTGAAAATAAAGACTATCTTTAAATATGTTATTCCCCAATCCACTAAATGAGTAGAAAATAGATTAACAAGAATAAATCTTTTAATCTATGGGAAAATAAGTTTGTAATCAACACTGCAAAGAGAATCTGAGAAACATCAATGACAAACTGACTTTGAAGATGAAAGAAATTAATTAAAAATAATTTTTATGGGCATCAACAAAACTTTACTTCATGCACGGCAAAGGGAAAACACAATAGCATATTTCTCTCATCCTGCTCAGTATCCCATTTGGGTATGGGAAGAAACCTTCTCTTTTTTACTGAGGGCCTCTGTGCACATGCTGAAAACCTATGTTCCCAGTTCCTTCATACCTCTAAGCATTTCACTTTTCCCTTTGTTCTTGGACTTTGCCTGGGAAAGGTAAATCTTACCAGATTTCCGTAGGGCAGATGTGATCTCCAGTTATTGGCTACTCATATCGTTCCCTCCAAAGT
>WEKX01022100.1:90626-102250 GCA_013390025.1 Pitta sordida | reverse complement strand
GTTCCCTCCAAAATTTCCTTTATAACCTTATCTTTGGCATTGTCTTATTTCTTGCTTGTTTCCCACTAGGACTTGCTTTTGATTTAGCAGGTGAACTTAGGGGCAGATCATGTTTAAAAAATACATACTGGTGCCTTATTTTCAACCAAATCCTCATGAGGGGTGTTCATGCACATCCTTATACTGCTTAGAGGGGGTTTTGAAACTAATTGCTGCTCCTCCTTGGCTAGTTTGGCTGTCCTCTTGCCTGCAGCTGTCTTACAGCTTTGAAAGCCAAGGACAACATGGAGAAAAATAAAAACATAAAAATAAAATAAAAATAAAAAATAAAAATAAATGAGAATAGGGGTTTTTGGCTTGTAGTTTAAAACAATTGCTTTGCTTAGACCTTGTAACAACCTCCATCATTAACTTTTGGGAGTGGAGCTTTTTTCTTAAATCCCAAAACATGCTCACACATTCTCTAGGAAATTTGTGATAACCTACCAAGATGGCATGACCTTCTACTGGGGATGAATGAATTTGAAACAGAAATTATAGTGGCACTGAGTTGTGCTGAGGTCACAAACATAGTGTTACTCATGATGATAACAACATCTGAAACCTTATAATTATGTTTTTATGTTCATAAATATTTTAGCAATTATTTATGGCATTTTGCACTCAATTTTTCACATACTCAGAATCAAAGATTGCTAGTAACAAACCAAGGAAGGAAAGGTCAGTGAAACTTCCATTGTATTCCTTGATTTTGTGTTCCCAGAGTATCCCAAGAAATGGGCAATTACGGCTTATATGTTAATGGTACTGTGAGACAGGGCAGAAGTGGGCTTCTCTGGAGACAAAGATTTACCACACAACCATCAGAAACCACTTAAAAATACACTTCACAGCTCTTTCTCTTGTAAGAAGACCATAATTATGACCTGTTTACCTTACAGTAAAATTGATGAGGTAGCAGCAAAAAAAAAAAAATCAGAAAAGAATCTTTCACTTTCTGCTGAGGAGAGGAGAAAACAAGTGTAACACACAAAGAGCAAGAGAAGGCAAATGTACAAGAATAGGATGTGAGAAAATATTGCCCTACTTAAGGTCATCTAGTTACATTTGTGTGCTACTTTACTTCTAATTTGTCAATGGAAAAGTTTTAGCTTTTCTGTTTTCTACTATTGTCCTGGTTTAGGCTGGGACAGGTTTTTTTCCTAGTAGCTGGCATAAAGCTGTGGTTTGGATTTAGGATGAGAATAATGTTGATAATACAATGATGTTTCAGTTTTCAGGAAGCAGTTTTTATGCTAAGCCAAGCACAGAGTCACAGAATCACAGAATATTCTGAGTTGGAAGGGACCCACAAGGATAATCAAGTCCAACTCCCAAGTGAATGCCCACAGAGGAATTGAACCCACAACCCCAGAGAAATGGGCACCATGCTCTGTCTATCACCTTTCAGTTTCTCACACTGTCCCACCAGTTGGTCGACTGGAGGCACAAGAAGTTGAGAGGAGACACTGCCAGGACAACTGATCCAAACTGGCCAAAGGGATTTTCCATGTTATATGACATCACGCTCAACATGGGGGGAGAGGAGTCAGGGACTGCTGCTTAGGAACTGCTAGACATCAGTTGGTGGACAATCACTGTTTTCTGTATTTTAATTCTGTTATTATTATCCCATCTACTTCTGTCCTATTAAATTGTCATTATCTCAATCCACAAATTTTACTTTTTTTTAACCTCAGTTCTCTCCCCCAACTCACTGGCGACAGGGAGAAGTGAGACAGTGGCTGTGTGGTGTTTAGCTACCTGCCAGGTTAACCATGATGCTGTTTAAGAAAGCTGCTTGCCTATAAATAAACAAACAAACAAAGAAACGAACAAAACCCAAGAGTTCTTCTCAACTGTAGTGATCTTAATTTTTGTATTCATCCTCACAGCCAAATATTAATGATTTTTGGTAGGCATTTAACCTGGCAGTAAATTTAACATTTGCAGTGCCCTAAATTGAACCCTATTGCATTAAACAGTATGTTAAATACCACATATCTCCAGAACTCTCACAGCTAAATACATCAGGAAAAAATAAGTGGCCGAGATACAAGTGAGATAGGATAAGAATGCAACAAGGAGCTGTTGTTGCTATTCTCAGTGCCTACCCATAAAAAGGTTTTACTTTATTACTTACAGTAATAAATTGAAATGTACAGACTTTTTGGGGAAGTTTGGTTAGGAGTGACAACTTGGCTCCACAGTTCCTTACTGGAAAGGCTGCTGTGCAAATCAGGAGCAGCTTTGCTCTTGTACCTTAAAACTGGTGTGAATATCTATTCCGGTGATTTAACCACAGGGGGAAAAAAACCCCAACAGTAGAATATAATGTGTCTGATGCATTCAGTTAAAACCAGACAACAGTGCTCAGCTACCATTTTGTTGACATGTCCTGTAGAGTGCTTGTGGACAATCTGCAGACTACTTGCATGAATTGTTTATGGAACAGTTTTGGACAGAGAGAACACTCAAGAAGACCAGGGGAAAATCAACAAAACCCCCCAAACCAAAAGAATACCGCATACACAGTTTGCTAGGAAGTATTTGCATTTTATTTTAAATTTTGCACTTAAAAACATTCCTCAATTGCAGTTTGGTAAGAGCTGTGACAGCTCTTACTTCCTCGGTAAGTATGCGTTTGGCTCTCTTAGGGGTTTTAGTCTTGCTAAATATCAATGGAGCAGCTATTGAAGATTCTACCATCTTATTAGCAATAAAGCAATGGATTAAGTAAAAGTGCAATGCTGACAATACTTCATTATTATAGCAGAGAAATAAAATGCAGGAAAGAAGGAGTGCAGAAGCTACAATTCTGATTGTGAGTTCCATAGGCTCTCCTGTGGGTCTCAGAATAGGTCTTGAATGACACTATAAAACTCTGTAAGACGCACACTATTTTGTAGAGTTTTCCATATCTACAACCATGATAGCTGCTTTAATCTCTGATTAAGGAACAGGGTCTACAGAGCATCCTACTTTACCAGTTGCAAAGTAGGCATATCATTCGATGACAGAAAACCATCAGCAGTATATTTGGGTCAACTTCACACTATGACTTATTAAGCCTTTTATAAAATAAAGCTCAAAGACCTTATTAATATCAACAAGGTGTGTTATAGTCACTCTTAATGGCAGGGATTAACCTTGTCATGGTTTGCTGCTTTCGTTACAGCGCTAACAGTGAGCTAGGCTTATCATTCTGTTCACCATGCTGTATCTTTACTGAGTGCAACGAATAGCTGATTGGTCTTATTCACAGCAGTGAAATGATATTTTGGGATTTCAACTTTCAGGATATTATGAATTTCTTCTGCAAAGCATGGATCTAAACCTTGAGATACTGTGGCTAATCAATTCTATTAATTTCTCGTTGAAGCAGTGAAATAGATTTTCTAACCCCTTACGTATTTCTCTAGTTGAGAACCAGCCAGGAGAATTGTGGGGACATAACAGAACTTCTGGTTAAAAACTGAGAACAAAACTGGAATATTGAGCTAATGTTGAGCTATAAATTTAGGGGCAAATTCTAATCTCAGCTGAGGAAGGTGCAGTACATTTGTTTCAATATCTCTGAAATCTGTATTAGTGGTATTCAGTATATCCCCATTAGTGAACGGTGTAGTATTAAAACCGAGACAGCATGAGCAGGACTGGAGTAGACAGTGTTTTGGAAAAAGGCTACTGATACAGAGAAAACAAAATAACCCCAACACTTACCTACAGCTTTCAACCATTGAAAGAATGCTCCTGTTTATTCCAGACATTCATCAGCTTGTCAGGATGGAGTTGGTCAGATAAAGCACACGATAACATTTTAAAATGCAGACAATAAACTCCACCTGCAACTTCCCAGAAAAGTTCCCTTAAAAGCTAAGAGATTAAAATATTGATTTATACTTTTTTATTTTGGATTTTTCACCTGAGAACCTTTCTTCATGCCAGGGGAACCGCCTGAGCCTGATTTTTGCTTCCATTAAACTAAATTGCAAGTTTCATTGGGACAGATGAAAATACTCAAGACCTCAGAGAGTTTTTAAAGTTGACTGGATAACTAGAGAGACAAACGTGCCACAGCAGTGGATCTTAATGACTAAATCACATTATGTTGAAAACTAGGACAATTAATGGTTTAACATAATGACAGAACATGCAGAGTGGTCTCAAGGATGGATCAATAGATTTACTTCAAAGTCAGGCAGAATCCACACGTGGGAAGAGGTAATGCTTTTGTCTGCTGCTACCCTGAAGTGAGTGTTTAAATAATTTTTTTCTTCCTTAACAGCTGGGGAAAAAAACTCAGGGGACTTGTTGTGTTTGAACCAAATCTCAAGGTGATCTGTTTCAATGCAGCTAGTAAAATCTGCCACAAATACAAGGAGGATACAAGGAGGAGATTAATGTGTCTTTTTATGAAGGGAGCAGAAGAGGTAAAAAGGTATTTGCACTGCAGGAGCTCCTCACTGGAGTCTGCCAGGATGCCCTGAGGTGTGCAAGACCTCCACCCATACACACAAATTGACCCTCCATCTCCTGGGCTCACCCACTTCAGACCTCTCCTACCAGTACTTTTGCATTTGATTAACTTAATATTATAATTTATTCTATCCTCATATTTTATGTCAATACATTTTTGCCAGACATTTATAAATTATTGGGAAATATGATTTCAAAAGGGAGGCCTGAGTATCAAAGGTATGTCAGATAAAATCCTATTGCTGTGTACACGCGTGAGGTGTATGTAGGTATGGATGCTTAGCTGGCAATCACCAGGTCATGCTCTGAGTAACGTACAGGTCCACATGCCACACATACAGTCAGAACCATGCACATGAATCAGGATGTGCAACTGGACCTTCACAGGACCTCCAAAGAGGTATCTTCTGCTAGTGAAGATCTGAAAGTCGTGGCTGGATGAATGACTCACTCTAGGCCTGACAACACAGGTGAAAGAACTTCAGTCCAGTTGCTGAAGTCTATAATGGTTATACTGGTCTGTCAGGAAACTTAGAACAACTGATTCCTATTTCTGAGAAAATTTTAAGCAACATATAGATCTTCTAGGGAACTAATCCCAACCAAAACTACACACTACCTTCAAGAGCTTTTTTTTTTTTTGGTAATCCTGATAACTGTTTATCCGCAGGCTGCAGTTTTATGGTATTTTAGCTTCATTTTGTTTTCTTTCTTTGTCTGTTCCCCCTCCAACTCCCTCCTCCCATCCCACTCTATTCCAATTTGAACCGCTTTAGTGAAAAAAAGAAGTGAGAGGGAAAAACATCCAGGGAATATAGGGTGTCTCTTGCACTTCTGGTGCTTTTGACTTCAGCTATACCTTGTTAATACCCAAAATGTTTTCATCTATGCTGGAACAAGTGCCAACACTTAGAGTTGGCCTAAATACAAGGAAATAGCAGAAAAACTGCCCCACCTCAGCTATCTCATGCACAGGCTAAAGGTACCAGTGAACCTAGTCCTATTTTCTCATTGTGGACATCCTTTCATGCAAATTCATCCTGTTTGGACACCAGAGAGAGGAAGAATAATGTGTCTTTGAAATTTAACGTGCCGCACTTCAAGAGGAATCTGGAAGAATGACTTATATCTCTTGCAGAAACAGAAGTATTTAAAATCCCAGTTAATATGGACACAGTGAAAACTGGCATGATTTCCCTTTGCTTATGCTTTGGCTTAGCTCTAAATTTGGGACCATGGTATTGAGGAAAAGTGGGACACCAGAGCAAGAAGCTGAGAGAAAGCCACAACTGCAGTGAGCCCTGTGTCTCCTCTGGAAAAAGCTCTGGTGTTACTGGGTCATTTACTTGAGAAGGCTGTTCAAGTACCAAGTCTGAACTGTCCCTGAAGGTTCAGATTTCTAGTTTGGACCCCTTTCCTCTCTGAATACAAATGAGGAACTAAACTGTAAGTGAGGTATCAGAGATGTCCCTAGTGAAAACAAAATTATTTTAATGTGCTCCAGAATAATGTGAAAAAAGAAGAAAGACTATATAAGCTATATGTTAAGTATATCAAGAGAAATTTTAGGAAAATTTGCTCTTGTGTTGGGATCTAACAGACCCAAGAAAAGAGAAACTAGCAGTGGTTGAGTGGTTGCAAAATATTCCTGCACTAGTTTTACATTGACTTTCTTAAGGGATTTCTTCTGTGTGCTCCTTCTCCTCAATATTTCTCTTAAACAGATTTCTACATATTTTTCTCCGAAGAATCCACTGAATCTACTGAAGGTACCAGGAGATCCATAGCCCCAGTAGCATCGTGGCAAGTGATGACCCCTATATAACAGCTGCACTGCTGTCCCACCTTCTCCTCAGTCGTGCTGCCAAGCAGGTCTGAGAGCACAGCCTGAGGTGTGCCTGAATGTAACCAGCGCACCAAATGCGTCAGCAGCCAGGACTAAAAAGGCTAAAAGCAAGCCTTTTAGCTCTCCTGCATGAATAGCACATGGGTTAGAAAGTATCCCTCAATGCATGTGTGCACCAGGGCCAGCCTCCCCGGACGGCTGTGGGAAGAGGGACAGACAAGACCCTCTCAGTCATTAGATGAGTTGGGTTATCAAGTTAGGGGGTGAGTGATGGTGCTCTCTTGTGTGGAGGGCCCCAAAACTGGCTCCTCAGCATGTGTTCACTGGGAGAGACCCAGGAAGCAGCTGGGCTGAGTCATCTCCATTTCCATCTGATGCACACACTATTGGGTAAATGTGCATCTTTTATGGTTTTGAAGTCTCAAACCTGGCATCACAGCAAAATTAAGAGACCTGGAGCCCCAGTCCATGTTTACCTTAGTCTACAGATGAGTCTGTCTTCATTTCAGTTACTTTATTTGTCTGCTGAGCTTGCTCAGCCCTGCTGACCGTGATACCACACAGCTAGGCATTGCTTCTGTGGCCAGTCTAACACAGTGTCATAATGTTTCACATCATTCATATTCCCATTTTGTCTGTGTTCCTGCTTCTTTTTAATGAGGTTCAACGTGACTTCATAGAGAGAAGCTATTACACCATAATAATTACTAAGATTGCCCTGTTTAAGGGGAAACATTTGCCTTTTTTAAAGTCCTGATGAAATCTCTCCTATGCCATAGTTTTACCAGGGAAGTAGTAAGTCCTACTTTATTTTTCTTCTGAGTAATTAATATGATGATTTTCCTTTTATGCAGACATAGTAAGTCTTGTGTCTAATCCCACTTCTTATTTCTAATTGATAAAAATTGCTATAAATTAAATAAGCATGTGTCCCTCCCACAGTACAGTGACTGCATCCTTAGAACTTCTCTGTGCAGCCTTGGTATTGCTACATAGAAAGAAAAACTGAGACACAAGAGAAGGCAAGTGGTTTGCAGATTCAGACAAAGCCAGGCATGAATCCCAAATCTACAGAGTCCCAGTGAAGTGCCTTGGGTGTTAAATAGCCCTTCTATTATGGACATTAGAGCCTTGATTTGCAGCGAAGCTTACAGAATCTACTTATGCAAACCCATAAGATTTGAACACCTAACTCCTTTAGTTAGATTTTGAAAATCCATTTAAAAACACCTTCTCATCCTTTTTCTCTTATAAAATACTGTCTTTTCTCTTTCCCATCTAGGATTATACCTGTTATTAAAGGTGCATCTAAAGTTTAAAATTCTCTGTAATGTTTTTAACTTGGAACAAAGCTTCTAAGTTCCAATATTTGATCACGCCTGTGTTCAGCTTTCACTGCCACCACATTGTGTGTTAAGTTTTGTTAAGTTCTGTATCCCATCTTAGAATGAGTATGGTCTTACGTAAGTAACAGTGTCACCTCCCCCAGTATTGTTTTGAAAAGTCTATGATGTGAGTATCAAAAGAAAGGAGTTGGGATTGCTAAAAAATCTGTCTGTAATTTACCCAACCCATGTTCCAGCAGAGACACGCTGAAAGTAACTGCTGTGCTACGTAGCTAAAAGGAAACCGAGGGAAGGAATCCTCCAGCAAGTCTAGATATGGCAAAAATCAGATCGGCATTGGCTGTTTGGTTTTTGCACTTTTGGATTGAGAGTAATTATTATCTGGGTTGCAGCAGGTGGAAAAGAAGTTACAGGAGAAGCACGGAGGACAGCCCATAAACCGTGTACATTTTAGGGCAAACGACCAGGCCCCAGATGCTTCTCCTCCTCTACACACTATCTGAGCTAGGTCAGTAGAACTTAAGCAAATGTTACAGCCTTTCCTGTTCGCTTCGCACTGCTAATATGTTTGTGCATTGCAAAGCCTTGCATCTTCCTGAAAATAGCCTTTGGGGAGGGGAGCAGGAAATCCATATTCCTCTGTTTGAGAGGATCACTTTGATGTCTCCTCTCCTCTCCTGTCATGCTTCTGTGTGTGTGAGAATAAATGCACTGCAACTGGAAAACTGAGATAAATAGCGTAAGGAGAAATCATTATAAACCTCAGTGCTTGAGAGGTACATTCTCGGAAATGTGCCAGTCATAAAACCTGACCAGCCCTGAAAAATAAAAATCCCTCAAATAATAATATAGGATCACCATGGACCATTTTCTTATGCCTCTTCCACAAGCATGGAACATTAAAAGATAGAAAACTCCTTTTCACTTCATTCCATACAGCCTGAAAAACCATGCAATATATTCCACATGCATTTATAATAACAAAATGTGGAATAAAAGTATTTTCCTTCTTGGGACTGTGCTGAAAATGAACCTTATCCCTGCAAAATTAGATACAAATAAACGGAAGAGGGGACAACTGTGGTATAAGCCTGTGTATTCTTCCCACTTCTCTTCTGAATGATAAGCTGGAAAAGGGCTGAAAACAGATACTTTCTCCTGTGTTCTGTGGGGTGGTGAGGGTGCATATATACATTTACATGTAATTGAAGTGCGAGTCATATAATTTATATAGTGAGAGAGCTTCTTACAGGCGGACTCAAAGGCTTGCTTTCTTTTCTGAGAAAATTTCAAATGCACAATGAATGCGAAAACAATGTAACAAACCTTTGGCCACCCAAGACGTCACAAGCATTGTTCTACTGTGCTTCTGGCTCCATTGGAGCTGACACGCATCATAATGAATAACAGGACTCTTCCCCGTGGTGCTCCCGCAGTCAAGTTACAGGACTTGTTTGTGAATCATTTTTCCTCCTTCTTATTAACAGCAACTGCTATAATGATTTTCTGACCATAGCTATCTCCTCAAGGAAGCCTAGCTAATGCAGTGTTATACTCATTACACTTTGCAGGTTGATTTCATCAAACGTCACCTTTTGCTTTGATGCATGAATCTCCTGCGTGAGAGGGATGTGCTTTTTTGTCAGACATTTTTCAGTTGGTTATTGTGGAAACCACATTTTATAAATGGGGATTGCCCTGTTAGAAAATGCCAATTAACAAGAAGGGGGTTTAGAAATATTCTGTTGCCAGCTGTCTTTAAAATAATGTCAAAATAATGAAGTAGGTGGCTCTACCATGAACATTCTGCACTGACACTCAGCCCTGACTTACACTCTGTTGCCTGATTGAGATTCCCAGTGTGCAGGACACGAGGTGTGCAAGCCAGAAAGCAAGACTTGCTCCAACCTGCACCCTCCTGAATTGCTCACGGCAAGGAAGAGACCGGTGATACCGCACCTCCACACTGCCTCCTTCCTGACTCCCCTGACAATGCCCCCCAGGACCTGGGGAGCTCTCTGCCAGCCCTCTTGTGTTTCACCTGATTGTAATTTTCACCTGGCTGCTTGAGCTTTTTTTTAGCAGCCAGTGAAAGCATTAAAATTGATATAATACTTTGTCATGTTTCCTCTACAAGAGGAAATGTAAAACAGTGAGGTGTTTTTGTATTACAACATTTTTATCTGTTTATCTCATATGTAGGGTTTAATTACTCCCTAATTATGTTTACCCCAGTTTCTTACTTCACATGAACACTATTCAGACCACACACTTATGGATTTTCTCCTGGTGACATGACCAGTCTGGCATTTTCATTATCTTCCAACTTTATCTCTCCTCCTGAATTATAGTTGCTGTCATTAATAGTATTTGTACTATCATAGTTAACTTCAGTTCAGGATTAAGACTGCATTTTTCTCCACTTGATATAAACAGCTAAGAAAGAGAGGTCTCTGTACTGGGGAGATTATCAGTTAAAGTGACATTTTAGGGTCCTCATACATTATTTTGGAAATGGTTTCTGTTGAGCATTAATTTATTATTCTCTGCCCACATTTGGATCTCTAATGTATTAATTTTGTACTCATCCTCCTGCTTCACTGATGACTGTGTTTATTGATATGATACTTCTTGTGCCATTGCCCCCCAAAATACCAAGCTGTAAAGTGGTTAGCAGTCATTGTTCAGCATTCAGACACATCACCTGCATTGATCAATGCTGCTACTCCAACTAATTTGATTTCATGTTTTAGGTAAGGCTCTGAGCGATATGGTAAAACACTGTCAGGTACTCAGTATCTTTGCTATATTTTGTCTATCTTCCCTCTTCCCTTAAAACCATAAATTGATGTTTCAGTGACCATCACTTTATGCATTCAAGCTCAAAAGCATCTCACTTCATTGTGTGTTTTTGATCTCTCTTACTTCTTGCAAACTTCACAAGCCTCAGTAGGTGGCTAACAATTCATTTCCATTGTGCTGGAAGCTCCATTTTCTCTCCCCTCTCAGTTACCCATCTCTGCTGATCATACACTATTAGACTTCCTCATTTCCTTTGAGACATCCAGAGATTTTTCAAATCAATGGTTCACAAATACAGTAAGTTTGCTTTTTAACTTTTTGTCAGGTAGAGTATACTCTGATTGTATAAGGACTGCCAGAATTTCTTCTTAAACTGTTAGTGAATATGGTCATATATTAATTTGTTCATTGGTTCCTTCTCTGCCATAAAATTTCATTAGAAAAGAACAGAGAAATTATTATTTTGTCTCATTCAACAAGGAATATGAAATGGTCTCCCGTTACTCGTGGGCTGTTGGGTCTGGCCCTCTTCATGTGAGTCCTGGAATCTGCAAAGATAGCAAACCCAGTAAAGTATTCAAGTATGCCATGCCCATAGCCACGCCCCCTCCCCTAATAAGGTCTGGAGGATGGTCCTGAGAGCACGTCTCCGTCTGTTATGCCTCATTAAAGCAGAGAAAATGCCTTTTGTCAACTTCCCAGCTCCCAGGAGCTGCTTTTCCGTGTACAGAAACCGGCACGGCTGAGACCTGGGAAACTGGCGCCCGTCCCCACTGTGGATCTGAGCAGGCGCGAAGCCTTCTGCCACTGTTCTTTCCCTGCCGTGTCGGTGCTGGGTTTTATTGGAGTTTTTATTGGGGTTTCTGGTTGCTGGTGTGTGTGTCTCGTGTTCAAACACAGTGGGAGCGCACTGAGAAAACAGTGGCTCGTGTCGGTTGCCTGGGTGCTGCCCGACATGGCTGTACTCTGGTGAAGGGGGCGGGTGGCTGCTGCGTTTGGCAGTGGGGTGTGGGCTGGGGCTGGGGCGTGGGCTGGGGCTGGGGCGAGGGCAGCCCCTGGGCTCCGCTGGGCCCCAGCCACGGGACCTGCCTGACTGTGGGCACAGAGGAGGA
>WEKX01022100.1:69812-90408 GCA_013390025.1 Pitta sordida | reverse complement strand
CCTCTTGCGGGCCAGTGTTGGAAACTGGGGACAGGGCAGCAGTGCCGAAGTGGCGCGGAGGGAGCGTGAGGGCTGTCTCGTGAGTGCGGGAGGCGGGAGCTGCGGGGCCACCCTTCCCTTCACTGTCCCAGCGACAATGGGTGCCGCAGGGGCATCTGCGGGGGCTGCTAGGGTGGGAGGGAAGGTGCCTCCCGCTCCTGCACAGACACACACAGTGCTGGCAGCCTCCTGCAGCCTGACAAAGAACAATGCCAACCATGCAGACACCCCGAGGGCCCCCATTGCCTCCACCTGTAATCGCTCCAGTTCCTTCCTGCCCGTCCCGGCATGGTGCAGGTGCCTGCCCGCCCTGGCTTGGCGTGGCGCCAGTGGGCACCAGCTTGACAGCCCCCACANCAAGCTGGGGGAACAACAACAACTCAACTATGTTCCCCCTTGTGCCCACCCACCCCGCTCCCTGCGCAGCATCAGGACCTGCCTCACACTCACATAAACTTGTACAGCTCTCATTGGGAACTGGTGGCCGGCATTTTGGGGGGTTTGTTTTTATTTCTTTTAAGGTTTTTCAGTTTGACTGCCTCTTGCGGGCCAGTGTTGGAAACCGGGGACAGGGCAGCAGTGCCGAAGTGGCGCGGAGGGAGCGTGAGGGCTGTCTCGTGAGTGCGGGAGGCGGGAGCTGCGGGGCCACCCTTCCCTTCACTGTCCCAGCGACAATGGGTGCCGCAGGGGCATCTGCGGGGGCTGCTAGGGTGGGAGGGAAGGTGCCTCCCGCTCCTGCACAGACACACACAGTGCTGGCAGCCTCCTGCAGCCTGACAAAGAACAATGCCAACCATGCAGACACCCCGAGGGCCCCCATTGCCTCCACCTGTAATCGCTCCAGTTCCTTCCTGCCCGTCCCGGCATGGTGCAGGTGCCTGCCCGCCCTGGCTTGGCGTGGCGCCAGTGGGCACCAGCTTGACAGCCCCCACAAGATGGGGGAAGGTGCCTCCTGCTCTCATGTACAGACACACACAATGGCAGCCCCATCACCCTGTCTTGTAGCCAGGTGGAGGACAATTCTAGACATGCAAAAACACACATTTACACTAAACGCATCCTGGTCACGCCGCGGTGGCTCCCGGTTGGGACCAATTTACATATTCATGAGCAGACTGGGTTTGCGGTAGGTTCTGTGAGTTCTGCGCACGCGTCAGGTCCCACAGCTCGCTGGAAAATCAACAGCGACTATTTAGATCTCGCAAATCATGGATCATGACTGTGGAGGATCACTGTACCTTTTGGCACAGGTGAAATTACTTGGCATTTGATATGTTTCCTTTTAAATTAAAAGAAAAAGAGTATGACAGTACTTCATGTTTATCCTTGATTATTAATCAAATCTGAACACAAAATATTTCAAAAGATCACTCTATTAGATTTTCTTTCTCCCACTCTAAAAATTCATACTTATCCACCTATTTATTGTATTTATCCTGGCTATGCAAATACTGTAGACTGAAGTTAAAAGAAGGTCATCTCTGGGATACAGAGATTGCCACCAAACTCTTCCACCAAACACTGCTCTGCTGGATCTGTTATTTATGAACAGAGAAAGACTTGTGAGGTTATGTGATTGCTAGAGACTGTTTTGGGCACAGTGATCGTGAAATGAGAATCTTTGGTTCTTGGAGAAGTAAGAAAGGAGTCAGCAGAACTTCTACTTTAGACATTTGGAAGGCAGACATTGCCCAGTGTAGGAGGCTTAGTGACAGAGTCCCTTGGGAGTCAGTCTTGAAGGGCAAACGAATTTAAGAAGGCTGGACATTCTTCAAGAAGGAAATCCTGAAGGCTGTCCTCATGTGCTGACGATGAGTTGACAGGGAAGAAGATCAAGCAAGAACTGAGCTGTTAACCCCCTCGCTGCCAAAGCAGCAAAAAACCTAAAACCAGGACACATGCCCAGCAGGGGTTTGGCTTAGAGTAACAGGGGATGACATGGCTTGTGATGGTGCTGCGCTGGGTCTCAGCGGCCCCCTGGGGCATGCCGTGGTGTGGGTCTTCCACTGTAGGGACTGGGCATAGAGACACACAGGAGCAGGGCAGGGACCGGGGCACAGTGCTATGGGACCATAAACGCCACAGGAGCCAGAGGCATTGCACGTCCTCCCTGTGGGGCCAGGCCAGTCCCGCCCCACAGGGCGCACCAGCACTATCCCTTGGTGAAGCAGAGGCACTGTGCATGCATTGGCCGGGAAACTCTGTGAATCCCTGAGGCAGGTCTACGACAAAAATTTCTCACAAACCAGCAAGGTCACAATGGAGGGGTCACAATGCAGCGAGGTATTACTGTAAATGAGGTTTAGAACAGAAGCTGTGCTACTTATAAATGATTCCTCTGCTTGAGTGATACAGATGAAAGAGAGGAAGTACAAAAGGAACACAAATTATTTCTCCAGTTCTTATGAAATAGGATAGAAAATACAGTACATTTCAGAACTCAATTCTTACGTGTGTCAATGGCTTTTGCCTTTCTCAGACAGAATTTACACAATATGAACATTCCGAGAATGTATTAGCTGCCAGGAAAGAAAATTATGTCCATACCAGAACTATTTCCTCACTTCTGTAGCACAGACCTCCTACTAGCCTGGTGCTAGTAGCCCCTTTGAATGATGGCTGTCTCCATTTGGATCCTCAGTAAAGGCACAGGGAACTGAAACTAAGAGTATGCAAAAATTGTGGGGAAGAGGCTATCCCATGTTCACCAATGCTTTAGGGAGAACTGGATCCTATTTTCCTGGAGTATTGACTGGTCAGTGACTGTGTCTTTGTTTCGCTTGCCAGGAGCTGTGCTGTATCACAGAAAACTAAAAAAAGGTAAACAAATAAATAGTCTGTATCATTAACCTTGTATGATGCTAGATGTTATCAGTGCTATAAAACCCCCAGTGTTGCTTAAGAATACTTTTTAATTAAGGTATCAAATTATGGACGCAGAACATGCTGCTTCCACTAGAATTTCCCTTTCTCCACAGAGCTAAAACACTGTCAACATCTTGTTAATTCATCCAGCTGTGACTATGCCTTACCAACATGTGTAGTTAACCTTTGTGTTCAAACAGTTCTCTTTGTGAAAACATTTTCTTGCTCTCAGCATCAGGCTCTCTCTTTCTGCCTTTTTTCCGTTGCATCACTTTCTCCCCACTTCAGCCAGATATGTGGGAGACCATTTCCTTCAGAGCATATGCCAGTGTTGAGCTGTTGAAACAGCAGGGGAGGTTATAAATGTGGACAGGGACTGTTCTTCATCCTTAGTAGCTGAATGCTTTGTGGCCATAGCAGGCAATGCTTTCTGTAACCTCTGTGACCTCATCTGGTCAGAAACAGACCTTTTAGCTGGAGTGGAAACCAGCATTGTGCTAACACATTACCAAGTCTGCTGTTACTGAGTCACCTTTTTAGACAAATGCCAAATACTTATATTAATTTGTGAATTTTCAAGTGTGTGTGCCCTCCTTTCTTTTTTGGACTACTTCGCCTCTATGAGCACAGAAATAAAAGAAGAGTAAAATGAAAAGCTTATCTGAATACAATGTCCAATTGTAGGGATTTATTCAAATTTTTTAAACTCTAAAGAGACTTGAATCCTCATTTAAAAAAACCTTTCATTTGCTGTGTAAATGCTCTAACCAATTAGTAGGTGAAAGGCAGACTCTAAAGAAGTGTTTTTCCTGTACATGCATAGTGAGGAAGTCTACTGAAATTCTGTTTTATTAGGTGTGAACGGAGCAGACAGAAGTATTAAATGTTTTTTATTCCCTATATGAAGTAAAATCCTAAATTAATGGGACTGGATCAATATCTGGATTCTGACATAGTCAATGGAAAGAAGGAAACACCTAACCTAATACATAATAATTTTTTCACCTACATGTTTATAGAGAAATTAATCATTCTTGTCATATCTGTGGGAGTACAAATAGTGAAACTGGCACATTACCTAGATTTCATTAAGTTAGAGGTTTGAATGAGTAAAATGGAAAACTCACAGAATCACAGAAAATTATGAGTTGGAAGGGACCCACAAGGATCATCTAGTCCAACTCACCATCTAATACCCGTACAGCGACCGAGAGCACATCCCAGAGCGTAATACCAACCTAGATGCCTCACAGTCTAGCAGGCCACTCCGAGCCGGAAGGGGCCCAGCGTCATCCAGCCCTACACCCCACAGCTAGACCATGTCACTAAGCTCCTCGTCCAGTCTTCTCTTAAACACCTCCACACAACAGTAGTGAATCTGTAAGTCCTGTAAGTTATATAAGTTTTTTGTAAACACTTCTCTTCTCTGCAAGTCATTAGTACCTACAGATCAAAACCAAGTTGAGTCAGTGGCGAGATGTAAGCATGGACATGATGATGAAGGTGAGAAGCTCAAGAATTACATGGCTGTGTCTTGAAGGACAGCTGTTTCATACTTGATTTCTGGTTCATCAAATATCTTCTCATTTATATACATCTCCCGTGCAACAGGGTTGGCTATTACAGCTACTGTTAAAATGCTCAGATGTGAGTATCATTTTGATTCTAGTTAAGTTTTCACTCTTTCTTCTGGTTTGGTTTTGGGTTTTTTATTTTGCTTGCTTTTTGGTTTTTAAATCCCCCTCAGTTCTCAAAGTGGAGTACTGTTATTTTGTTTTACTATGTTTTTTGTTTAGAGGGGGTTTTGGCCAAAAATACTTTGTTAGAAGTTTGCAATAGGTATCACTGTATCATAGGATTTGATGTGTCTCATCAGAAGGCTAAGAAAGCCAGTTGTACAAGAATGATCCCTGTGGTGTCTCAGGATTCGTATTGGTGAGTGTCATGGTTGATTTATGTCATCCAACATATTACCAAGTACATAAAACATGTTTAATCTTATTACAAGATTATGTAATATACTGAATTCTCATGGACAAGTATCACACTGGATATGTATCTGTGTTGGAAGGATAATTGCTCTTTTTGCAAAAATGACAAGGGTCACTATAAATACGTGCATTGGATTTTATTATATGATAAATTGGGATCATCATACAGCCTGTATGTTTTCATGAATGCCAGTCATTGGATATGCAATTATCTAATGGATATGTTGATGTTTGAGCTAAATGACTAATGATGATGTTATGGATGACAGAAACCATGCCAAAGTTTTATTTGTTATTTTTGGATAGAAGTGCCATCCAGACTTTTACAAGGCAGTGTTGTATGGTGTTCATTGCCCTCAATAAGATGAGCTCATCAAGCAGTGAGACAGGCTATATCCTTGCTTCCAGTTGCAGACTGAAATAACCTTCATTGGCGTTTGCTGCTTCTTCAGTAGCACGCTCTGTGTCTATGCAGAAAACTGAACCAGCTTGCATATAAAATGCTACCAGAGACAGAATTTTACATTAAAGCTGGTTTCACATGAAGCATAGTCAAAGGATAAGCATTCCATTTAATTATTAGGATTTCAGTAGTCTCCATCAGTTATTGAGAATTATTAATGAACCTAGTCCTTATTTTTCTGACAGCTGCAATAGTATTCCTTTTCCGAACTTTGTCCGAAAATACTTGACAACAAATCTTGTTACCTGACAGAATGTTTGAATTTCACAGCCATTCGCAGTTCAGAGTTGTTCTCATAGAGTTCTAGGTTTTCAAAGTAGTCAAATACATAGACCTGAGAGTCCAAACTCAGCTGTTTTAATTTTAGCTGCCTAAACCATGCACACTTAAAATTTTGGATTATTCCTATACATGTGGCTCTAGGTCTCCCACCCGATGACAAGGGTTGGTAAGTCTCCTCGGCAGGGAATAGAAAATTAAATATTTACATATTTCTCAAATGCAGGTGGTCAAAATAAAAGTGTCTGTTAAACATTGCCCAGGACTGATGCTGCCTTCCACAGAACAGGGAGTGATGGCTTTCTTGCCATCGTGGATCTCAAGAATAATAATTTAGCTGTGGATGTGTTCAGTCTGAAAGAGGTTAGTGTGCAAATAGAATACTTGTATGACATTCAAAATCTGCTGGAAACCTTGTTAGAAATAAAAAGTTGGAGCCCCCTTCTAAGCACAGTAGGGCTATACGATTGCTGGCTGCTAAATCATGGAAAAGAAGAAGAAATGAGAAACTCTTTGGAGGATAAACCTGTTTAAGAAGGATTAAATATATAAACTGATTTATTCAATTGGGCATATCTACCAGCTCTGCATGTGCTCATTCTATGTCTGTTAACTATTTCTAGCTGTAAGAAATGCATGTGCTGTGCATAGGCAGTGATAATGATAGCTCTGCATTTTAAATACCATATTCTCTACTCCCAGGGACTACATCTATGTTGAACGTATGACCCCAAAGGTGTACCTGACTGGTCCTGAGAATAATCCAAGTCTTAGGATAGCCCCCTAAACTTCATTTCAGTCTACTCTCATTGTCTTTTTATTTAGCCTACAAATTCATGCTATTAAATTCTGTTTTATCTGTGACAAGTGGCACCAGCTTCTAATTGGGATGCCTGGCTGATGCTGTAAAATACTTTTTGATGGTAGTTAAACAGCTGGCCCCATGACTTCAGTCCATCTATACTGCAGGCTAATGTGCTTTTGATGAAGATTTATCTGATTTGTTCCAAACCAAAACTCAGAGACACTCTTGATAATGTATACTATGTAGTTATACTTAAGTACATGAAACGTGCCTGAAATCCTTTTACATCATACACTAAATATCAATAATGACGGCTGAAGGTAGAGAGAGATATTAGGGTAGTGTGTTATAGGTAGGATGGTGTGTTGGTAGTAGGATGGCAATAGGTTAGGTAACAGGTTTGGCTAGATTAGGTAATAGGTGATAGGTTGGACTTGATCTCTATGGTCTTTTCCAACCTTACTAATTCTGTGATTCTGTGATTCTGTGAGGCAGCTGAAACTCTGGAATGCGTACCTACAATTACTAAACAAACATCACTGTCAACAGTTACACGATAAAGTTCTAGGACTTCAGGTCTTGCCCAGCAAGGTCAAATATTGTTTCATGGATGTAGGCTTGATCTGCAACACCAAACAAATATATAGGTTATCAGTGGCTATAGAAAAGAAATCCACTTTAGTACAGTGGTGAGTGTCCTCATCTCCCATGCAGGAGACCAGGGGTTTGATTCCCTCCAAGAAGGCAGTGGTGCTGTTTAAGAGTTGGACTCGATGATCCTTGTAGGTCCCTTCCAACTCAGAATATTCTGTGAATCTGTGAACATCAATATACTGGCTGTTACTGGAATTCAGATTAAATTTAGTGTCTGAGGAAATACAGATAAGTGCCAATGGACCTTATCTCCCAGTGTGTCATAGAGACTAGGCTGACATAATTCCGTGAGCAAAGAAGCACAGTGCCTTCTTTTTTTCTTTTTTTTTTTCCCAGAAACGGTGAAAATTTGAAGAAATTAGGATATATAAGGATAGATACTTGTAGCTTGCCTTGTTTTGCCTGTTTGCCTTGGGTTTTTTCACAGTTTTTTCCTCCAGGAGAGGTTGTGGGTGAATCTCTGGCATCTAGCCAGGATCAAACCACGACAAGAAGGCAGTCTTCACATGTCTCCTTTCATATACACATTGACCAGCAGTGAGATCTGACTGTCGAGGTATCCAGGATGGACACATCATGTCTTGCTCATGGCACTCATCCTGCTTCCCCTGCGCAGGGCTCTTCTGCCAACCTCATTGCAATAGTCTGAAGGCAACTCATGCAGTCAGGTCAAGAGGAGTCACTTTACCCTGACTCCACTCTCTTATTTTAAGCTGGTGTTCCACCACCAGCTCAGAGTTGCAATTTCCTTTTCATGTTCTTGCTAGTGTTTCACCATGTGTTTTCTATGACTATGACAAAAGTGAATGCAAAGTTTATTTAAACTCTGCTGTTCTCCATTGGTTATATTTCACACCTATTTTTCTAGATGGCGCTATAAGGTACGAGGCAAAGATGAACAAAAGTCTTTAATCTAAATGGAGTTCTCCTGATTTGTATCAATGGAGTTGAGTGAAGAATCAAATCCTAGAGCATTATTTTTTGAACTAGTGCAGAGACAGAAACCCTAGTCTATGAGGCCCTGATTCAAGAAAGCATTAAGCACCTGCTTAACTTTGAGCACTGACTTCAATGTCTTTAAAGTTAATCAAGTGCTTAAGCTTTTTCCTCCATAGAGATTCTTTTCTGCATAAGGGTCTAAGAGAAAATAGATAACTATAAAGAGCAACTGTAATGAGTCTGCATATGGGCCAAAGAGAAGGGGATTATTAATGCTTTCAGGTTCAGTGAGGACTAGGGTTTAAATATCAACCTCCTATAGTGAGACATGAAAGACTCTCATAAATGTATTAAATCACATCAGGTCCATTTAATATAATTATGTTTAATAAAAATATCTTTGCGCTATAATAATCAGTGAGGACAGTAGGTGGACCAGTGAGGCTGTTCAGGAAGCAGAATGTATTCCTTCTGCTGGAGTTACCCTCCTTTCTGCTGCACCCTGTAGTGCTCATCTCCAACAAACAATAAGCTTCTAAGTCCTTTTATCTCTGAGAAAATCTTGGAATTGCCTTGAGGACAGTAAAAACACAGCTCCATGACACAACTGAGCTAGGAAATTAAGAATAAGGTACGCTGAACCAGAATAGTAGAAATGAGTGTGGGAAAAGTTCTTGTGCAACTTCTGTTTTGCTGGTAATGCTTCCAGTAATTGGTAACACAGACCACAAAACTGCCAGTCAGAATAGAACAGTATAAAACTGAAACTAGGGAACGACCCTTCAACAGTCTTTATTGCTCTTGCTGTGGATGGATTAAAAACACATCTCTTTTTGGTTGTTTATCACCCCAGAGGGCAAAACCAAGTTGTTGGCTAATTGAAGCATTTAATTCTAAAGTTAGTTTATGATATGTAAATGCTGCAAAGATCATTTGTCAAAACAAGAACATTGGGGAACCTTGACCCCAAACCTCAACAACTTTTATTATAATCATGTTATGATTCATAAACATCATAGCAGTGAGTCTATAATACATTGTGGCTAGATGTTTTGTGAAGTGCAGAGGTAGTCAACAGCAGCTTTTATGTCTGAAACCTTACATGAGAAATTTTTATTTTAAATAGGTCAATGACAAAAGCACTCTGTGCAGGAAATATGAAGGCAGAATTTTAAATAGCTAGTTTGGATTTTACAGAATCAAAATCTAACGGATGAGCAAACCTTATTTGTATTTCCTTGTCTCACAGAAAATTTAACATTTCCTGAATAGCTGGTAATTCAGTATCAAGACCTCCCAAACTATCATAGTTCAAATAAAATTACATTCTTTGGAAGAAAGAAAATGAGTTTTATGCAATTTTGTTAAATAGAATGAGAAAGCACAAGTCTTTCAGAGATATTTGAAAATTGTATTGTCTGTATAACAGTATCTGATGTTTTCAATTAGGCAATAAAAGCCTGTGTGTATAAACTGTAATCAATCATATTAATGTATAATATGACACATTGTCAATGAAACAATGCATCTCTCTTTGCCTGTGCTGTATCCATGGCCTTTGATTACAGAAATTTTCATGCTTGATCATTGTAACAAATATATAACTAACACCACTGAACTCATTATTGCAGGGTACCAGGGCACTGATATGTTGAGGAAAGCAAGGAGTCAAATTAATAGAAGGCAAATTTTCATCACCAGAAACACAGGGATATGAACCCTGGTTGAGAAATTCTCTGAACTGCTCATTACTAGAAGCTGGAAAAACACAGTTAGAGAAGGATCTCTTTGTGCCTGCTCCATTTTTCTACTCCTTCCATAGTGTCTGCATCTTTGACTATTCAAAGAGAGGTGTAGCAAGGTGGTAGATGCCTGGAAATATTCAAAGCCAGACTAGATGGGGCTCTGAGTGACCTGATCTAATTGAAGATTGCTCATTGCAGGTGGTTTGGACTAGATGACCTTTAAATGTCCCTTCGAATCCAAGACACTCTATGATTTTATATAAGCCATGGATCTGCCTGTAAGGCACAGGACGCATTCAGAGTCCTTTGCTGCTGCATTCACCTGTCTTCATGTTTCACTTGGAAGTGACATAATTTTCAATGTTTCTCATTTAACTAACAATCATCAACAGCTTGATGAATAGAAAAGATGCATAAAACATCCTTCCATCCCACCAGCACACTTCTAGGGTTTAGGTGATGTGTATCTGAGCCCTTTCAAAACACTCAGAAAGATGTAGAAGTGAACCCTGGGCTGAAATGAAAGATGACATTCAGCTGTTAATCTTCAGGATGCAAGTTGCTCCTTCATACAGGGCTCCCAGTCCTATACCCTGGGCTGGCCATCATTTGTCAGAGAAGGATTTAATCCCTGGTACAGGCCTGTCTGCCAGCTTAGCCACAAATTTATGTTGCAGCTTGGACAGTGATCACATCTTCCCAGTCAAGAAATTCCCATGACTTCAAAAAAAAAAATCCCCCACATCAGAAACCCCCCCAACTCAGACTTAGTCCATCTTAATTTTTTGCCTGTCACATCTAAGTTAGTTTGGACTCCATAGATTGTTCCACCAGAGGACAGAGTATGAGGAGAAGGTACTGAATGACAAAGCATGTCTGTTTTCTCCTTTTTGCTATAGATGAAGTGTTGGTTCATTTCATGCTCAAATGGACCCTCTAGAGGAACACACTGTGCATTGTTCAAAGACTCTATGAAAGGCAATGAATTTTGTTTGGAGTGGGCAACATGTGACCCACCAGGTCAAATTCAGCAAAAGATTTACCCTTCTCATGCCTTTTTCTTTCCTAGGCAGGCTCGAGGCAGATAATGTAAAAGATGACCAAATTTCATAGGATTTCCATAGAAGTTTTATTGAACACCAAATAAAGGTACAAAACGGTTGTCTAAGGCCTCCTCACTGCTAAACTAACAGTCATGGTTTGTAATAAATGTACAAGAGCATAATTCTATTGAGTAAATAGAAAATGAGACAGTAGAAAACTAGACTGCTGAACACTTGAATCTCTCATATAGTTCTGAGAGTACACTTTTATCAATGATTGATATTGGAGAAGAAATAAGACAGAAGTGCTCATGCCTTTAAAGACCTTACAGAATCCAGTGCAACACAAATACGATGAGCGCATCAATAAAGTAGGGAGCTGGTACCTCGTGACAAATGGACTCAGTAAGGGCCTCCAGATTCCATGAAAGGCAAATGCACAAAGGCAACAGGAGAAGAGGAGAATTCAGACAGGAGCAATACCTTTACAGAAAGATTGTCTAGGTCAGGAACGGTATATTTGCCATTTATTTTATTCTTCTTTTATTAAAGTATTCTTTCCCCATTCCCCCCTCCTTTTTTTTTTAACCTAACAAAGTGTCTCTCTTAGGAGTGCATTGTGAGCATGGTGTTAAACATGGTAGGGTGCCAATCTACAGCCAGGGCCAAGAGCCCTTACTAAAAACTAGGTCAGCCTCAAGGGTTATATCAAGTAGCATCCCCTGGCTAAGTTGCCCTTCAAGAATTTAGAGTAAAATATTTTCTATTATTCCCCATTTTTCTATTTTGTGAATATGACAGCATTGGGAACAAACTCCCTCCTGTACTAGCACCACTCTTCCAGTCTGTACTGAATGTGTTCTGCAAAGAGTGGCTTGAGAAACAGAAGAATACTCAGAGGAAAATAGCTGTTTGCTCGGAAACAATGCAATGTACCATATTTTCATATTAATTTTTCAGAGTCTGTGCTCCAAATAGTCTCTCTTGTGGTATTGAAAAGCACATAGGCTAAACAGCACTGGCTGAATGTGAATTCTTTGCAATACTTTTCCAAAACAAAATTATCCCCATTCATATTTAACGACTCCTTTCCTCACACAGATAGTCAATGAAAATAAATTAGGGAGTTGTTCATCCTAAAGGAAACCAAATAATTTAAGAAATAAATTAGGCATATTCCCCCAGGATCAGGGCATATTATCAGTCAATAAGCAGGATTAATTTAGATTTCAATATGTTATACTCTCCATAATCTTTTCTTCTGGTGAATATCAGAGAGTATTTTGCCCCAGCCAGTCCAGAATAAGTAGGCTTTATCAGTGTTCATCTAGCCTCTGACAATGATTTCATTTTCTCAGTACTTTAATAATGAAATTATTTTTTATCTGTTTATGTATCTAAAAGGTGATCCTCCCATCTTGAGTAGGTGATTATATTCCCAGTTTTAAGAAAAATGGCATAAAAAATAGGATGAATATCTTTAAGAAATTTCACCCTGTTGGTGCTTCTCAGCATTCACATCTGGTAGAGAATAAATATTTCCTTTACTTAATTGTCAAAAGCTTTTCAGATTAGGCTTTCCTAAGTCTTCTAGGGTCTTTCCCAGAAAAACATCATTCTTCAGATTTGACTTGTTTGGTTTCACCAAATCAAAGATTCACATTTGAATAAATAAATTAATAGGTTAATTTCTACCTCTTCCACTGTATTAAGGTGACCATATATTTTATTTCTGTTTTATGGTTTCAGAAGAATGAAGAAACCTCTCCAGGATCTCATGGGAAGTCGAAGTAGGGCTCAGACAAAGAGAAAAATTATCTGTAGCCTTTTTCTCAGTAAATATAATGTGTCTTTTGTTTGTAGCAGGTACATGTTTGCATTAGGCTACAAGTACAAGCCTTGTGGGTTTTGTCTGGACTTTTCTTGTCCCACCTAGAAATTTGATTTGTCTTGTAACAGCAGTTACCTATTGATGGGGCTGAGCGGGGAGAGGGGAGCGCAGGAAGGCATTACCTGCCTGGTTTTAGCTTTGGCTTAGCTTACAGGTTCACAGGTTATTCTGAGTTGGAAGGGACCCACAAGGATCATCTAGTCCAACTCCCAAGCGAGTGCCCACACAGGGATCGAACCCACAACCCCAGAGCCATGGGCACCGGAGTTCACCCATCCAAGCCTCCCATCATGTAGGCCCTGTCACTGAGTTCCTAATCCAGTCTTTTCTTAAATACATCCAGGGATGGTGACTCCACCATCTCCCTGGGCAGACCATTCCAATGAGAGATCACTCTCTCGGTGAAAAACCTCTTCCTAACATCCAGTCTAAACCTCCCCTGGCGTAGCTTAAGGTCATGTCCTCTTGTTCTGGTGCTGGCAGCCTGAGAGAAGAGATTTACACCCACCTGACTGCAACCTCCCCTCAGGTAGTTGTAAACAGCAATGAGGTCACCTCTGGGCCTCCTCTTCTCCAGGCTGAAAAACCCCAGCTCCTGCAGTCACTCCCCGTAGGGCTTGTTGAGTTGTAACACCTGTTTGCATAGGCAAAGGCAGATACAGAAGACCTGAGAACTATCAATTGGAGTTAGTTAGTGTTCAACAAATAAGTGCAACCTTGGGCATCATGTAAGCCAGCCTCACAGGTAACCATGAGAACCAAGAAGTATTCTATGTATGAAAAATGCACCTACACAAAGAGTATACAGAGACTGTGGATCTACAGACTGATGATGAAAGAATAAAGTGCACATCTCAGCAAATGTAAAAACACCCCTAGCAAATCTCAGAGAAGGAGAGAGAAACCTTCAGCACCAACATCATACTCCTCCTAGCAAAGGAAGAACTTGGGATATTTCAGACTCATGGTAAAGTTCTCTGTGCCCTGCATGAAGGGACACCATCAGCTTTTGGAGATCAAGGTGCAGTGGAGATGTGAACATAAGACCAGAGAATGTGGTAAATACTATAAAATCTGTGTATATATCACTTTAATTTTGATATACAATTCAGACTGTAACTGCACTTATAATAATGCCTTGATAAGACTTTTAAGACTGTAAATAAATCAACATTGAATTACTGGCTTTGTGTATGTTGCGAATTTATTTTGTCCATAAGACCCTGCTTTTATAACCTCAGAGTGCTGGGATAGCATTGTTTTGCATTTTCTGCTAACAGCAGCACACATTCTGGTTAACGGGTGTGCATCCATGAGTTTCTCTCTCTCCCCTCTTTGAATCCACAAGAAACACTCATGCTTCAATAATAAGACATCAAAACCACAACTAGTTTTGTGTATACAAGGATCTGCGCACAATACAAAATACAATGGTGGCCATTCCAATGCACGGCAAGATTATACATGATACTGGCCATACTAGAAGATGTAACCCAAGGTGCTATGTGTACACTAGTGTTCAACTTCCCATGCAGGGCAATTTTTAACTCGCTCTTCTTTGTAAACAGATTCAGACAGTAGGACATTCTCACCCTGCTGTGCTGGTCTGAAACTGTCTTCTCTTGCTCTTTATAAATCTCTTTCCCTGTCTGCTTTGAAAATGTTATCTTAACTAGGATTAATAAAGATATGCTGGAGAGCTTCTTATCTCTTATAGGAATTATATTTATAATAATAATAATGAAGCTTTAATCTTGAATGAACAATGGAGGGGGAGACAAGCTGGAAAAAAGAAATGTATGTGTAGGAGAATAGACAGGTAGGAGGTGGCCATTGGAGTTCACGGATGGACCCACACCAAAACCTGACATCCAAACACCATGAGAACATCTGAAGCGAGATCAAAAACTTTTGATCTGAACCCCTATGCTTCTCTCAGAATTAGGGATGGATAAGCTGGCTCTGATAAAAGAAGATCCATCCTGAAACTTTTTGAAACTCAAAAAAGCTCAGTTTACTTTTTACATTAAGTTCTGAGCACCTTTCTTACTTCCTGCATTCAGCTAGAAGAGGGGGAAATACCAAAACACAGCATGAAAGACATGTCTGCCCATTCTGAATGAAGGTGTACTGTAAATGTTCTCAGGGAGATTGATTTTCTGAGATTTCCAGAGCAAAGAATCCTGGATGTGCTTCAGAAAACTAGTTAAAGCTTTAGGCAATTGACTGAACAACATCAAACTAATTGAGGTTCACCATAGCCTGCTGTTCAACTGGAGTACAACCAGATTTATTTGAGATGTATGGAATTCCCTTGTTTGTAAGCAATGACAAAGACATTGGTGGCTACAACTGTACTAGGAAATAAAGTACTACTTGCCATTCTTCCGGTGAGTTGAAAGGGCGCACACAGCTCATGCCCCTAGCACTGAACCCTCCTGTACTCCAAACCCTGGTGGCTGCATCCAAACTGGATATGGTGATCAGTCCTTGGCCAATGTTCACCTGTGAGCCATGGCAAGAACTTGCTGGGCAATGACCTGAAAGCATGACAAAACTATGCCAGATACTATGCTCATATTTAACAGTATAGAAAATCACGGGATAGCAGCATGTCTGTGGCCTGGTCTGTAGCCATACTTTTCATGTCAGTAATAAGGACTAAGCCTTATTGATGCTGTTTATCTGCTGCTGTGACTATAGTCTCCCTTCCTGGTAAGGGTGTTTGATTATCATCAGTCTTGCTGACAAGTCCTCTTCCTAAGTTTCAGTATGATGCTCTTTCTGAATGAACTTGTTTATCTCAAGCTAGAGATTGAATGTCCCCACTTGATCTGGGCTCTGTTCATCACTCAATATTCAGTCACAGATTTACTCTTTTTTGAGGTGTGTATGTATTGTCAAAGCTCTGTTCCTGTTCTGAGCAGTTAAGATTGGACATTGCAGCAAGTTCATCTGGCAGTGATGCATCTCCTGAGTGATACGGATCAGTGAAAATATGTAAACATTATTAACACCATTGCCCTATTAATTCAATATCATCCTTTAAAACCTGGAAAGGCAGCCACTGTTGGTGAGCTATTATAGTCAGCTCAAGTCCAGTGTGTATCATGGACACAGACTGAGTCCATGTTGAAAAAAGACCTGGGTAGACAGACTTTCAGCTTTTCTCACTCTGCATGCCCATTGTCCCCATGAAAAGAAGCCAAAACCTATAGGCTGAAGTCACCTTGCACACAACACCAAGTTGGATGGGAGTGTTGTTCTTCTTGAGGACAGGAAGGCTCCACAGAGGGATCTGGACAGGCTGGATCAATAGGTCGAGGCCAATGATATGAAGGCATGACCTCCAACAACGCGAAGTGCTGGATCCTGCACTTGAATTACAACAACCCCCTTTATGTACATCATACTATTCTGGTGTCTAATCAATTCCCAAATTGTTACTAGTAGCATTCACATACACACTACTCTGAATTTATTTATCATTACTTATGGTCTGACTGGCTGGAATGTTTGAATGGAAATGGAGACAAGGGGGAGTAGTTGTTGGGTGGTCAAGTGGAGAAAAAATTGCAGAAGAGACAGATTAAAGAGGTAAGTTTTTTTTATAGTTCTGAATGCAATGAGAGCTATAGCAAATAGTTTCTGTTTTAAGGGATCTATTCCTGACTCAGATATATGTCCTGAACCCATGCTTCCTATGCTTTCCCACATACACTTAATTTCTTCAAGAAGGCACTGTTATCCCAGGAGATCCCATATTGAAGTCTCAGAGCTACTGAGATCCACAAATCGGGTCTGGTTACCATCTATTTTAAGTGTACCACATGTTAAGTGAGGAACCAAAAAGGACTGGTAAGCCGAGTGACCCTCTGATGACTGACTGTCATTTTCTGTGAGAGCTGAATTTCCAGAGCAAGGGATGAAGCTTTATTATTGAGTACAATAAGATGAAATGGTTAAGCTTGAAGGTGATTAATGCAAGGACATCCTTTGCTGGAGAGGAAAATGTTCAGGTAGAGTGTGACTTCCCAGCTAGGGAAAAATTTCCTTTCAATAAGAATTCTTCTTACAGGCATATATTTTTTATTTAGATAGATGTTTGTGTGACCATCTGTGCCCATGCTGAAGAGCAGGAGTACAATAAAAAAATTCAAGCATACAAATCAAAAAAGTTTCTTCTTTTATGAAGGAAATGGGTCTGCTCTCTTTTTGGTTGCATTGCTAACATGGCTACTAGTTTAATCTTTGTAATAAAGTTTTTTGCATTCTTTTTTAAGTGTGTGGCAAGCTAAGTAACTGGAACATAGGTAGACATAATACATTTGGGTTACAGGAAAAAAGTCTGGCATTACTTTAAAGGCACAGATTTCATAACACCACATGTGTAAAGCATTAGAATAATTGCACTGCGCACATCTGTAGCATACAGAGTGAACAATGAATATGAAAAACACATTCCTAAAGCTGGTCCAGAAGCTTTACAGAGGTATTTTATATGGGAAACCTGTACTAGAGTCCAAAGGCTGGGTCTTCTGCATCCAAAGCTGGTGTGTTTTGATGGGAGGTAAAGTGATAGGCACAGGTGAGAGCAGTGGGGAGGAACATGGCAAGGCTGCTCTATTTGGCTTTGATTTATTCCTCTCTTTCTTTCTACCCCAGAGTAGGTATTTAGCTGAGGAAATCTGGATGGATGGAGTCCTCATGGGCAGCTGTTCAAAACTTCTGTAGTATCAGAAAAAGAAGGAAAAGGGATGGATGTGGAAGCAGAACATGGATGAAAAATAGTCGAAAGACCACATTGAGAAGACTGGCATGGCCATTCTTCATGGCAAGAAGACACTCAGGTTTCCTAAGAGACACATTCGTGGTCAAGATGGACAAGATAAGTACCCACACTGAAGTTGTGTGGTTCCTGTTAATGGATGATGCATGTCATTTATGAGTGGGCTATGCAGCATATTGAAGCCATTTATGGGGAAAAACAATTGGATATCATTCAATCAAAACAGTCATGCAGACAGTGGAGAGTGCAGTAGGAATGGTTCATCTCAAGGAATGGTTCATCTTTCTAGTAAATGGCAACTCCATAATGATTTGAAGACTCCGATACTGCTTCTTGAAGCAAAAACTGGGATATCATGTTAATTTTGCAGCGGCAGGAAATATGTCATGAAAAGCCCCAGAACTCAGATGCCTTTCACAAGCTCAGTAAACTTCCTGCCAGATCCTAAAAATGGGAGAAATGTCAAGATGTCCCAGCTCTGAATCCAGGGGCTTTGCCATGACATTGCAGCTGTGTAAGAAAAGGCCAAGATTTCATTTTGTCCAATAGAAGGATGAACATGGAATGCTTGATCTAGAGGCCTAAATCATAGTTGTTTGACATGGGAATGATCTTCTTTTCCCTTTTCTCTTTTCTCTTTATGTTGAGTACATTTGTACATCCAAATTATCTTTGTTATTAGGACCATTGTGTCCCCTTTCTTTTCCTTCCTTATACACCGTAGAACTTTTCTCTTTGGATGCGTACAAAAAATTAACAATTGTAATGTTGCCATTTTACGACCACCACACCCGCCACCTTTTACTGTTGCCTTTCACTTCCGCATTAACCAACCTGTATCATAGAATGAGAGTGTAAGGTTTTCAGAGGAAAAACCATCCTTACATTCTGTGATCATATAATGTCAACAGGACCTATGATTAATGCTCAAAAGTGTTATGGCAATGCTTCTATTGTTATCACTATTAATTTATCTACGGCTAAATCTTCATCAGTCACTACTTATGATGAGGTCACATATTGAATGACTGCTTTGGGCTTCAACAAAAATAACATCTTCATTGTCACAAGACTGATTTAAAAACTATAGTACATATTTTTAAAAAATTATATTTTTCTTGAGGCAATGCAAAATAGATATTTTCTTTTTTTTACTGAAAAGTAGGCATTTGCCAGCAATTTTTTAATGTTAGGAACAGAGCTTAGAGGAAAAGCAAACATTGGGAGAGTAACAATAAAGTCATAAGAAATGAAAACGTTGGATATTTATAAGCTAATAGTCACAAAATTTGGTAATCAGCAATGAATTTCAATAGTAATCATGTTGGTCCTCTAAAAAAAATAATCCCATTTTTTTTCTTTCCTTCTTTGACACATTTCTCTAGTTAAATGATTTAGCAAAACTGGGGATGGCTTACTCCAAGCACGCAATATCTTCAAAGACAATTGACAGCACTCAGCACTTTGATATGAAATTAGAGAAAATGAATGCATTAAAAAATATGTATTTGGATTTTGATTAAACAAACCGATAAAGATTCATTCTGAGATGGAGAGTTAGNTGAGGTCACCTCTGAGCCTCCTCTTCTCCACTCATGGTTTGCCTACACCCAAGCAATAAGTCACTGAGTATTACAGTTCCAAGACAGTTATATAGAAAAAGTACTTATATGTCATGCCAATAACCTTCCTTATTAATATGTCACGTATCAAAGCCTCACATTGTCATAGGTATTACAAAATCTAATGAGAAGTATTGAAACTTGAAAGTTCTGGTGTTGCATGATTCAAAAAATACTGTAGCCGTCTAGAATCAAGAAAGCCAGTTGGGCTGGAGGAATGTGCTAATTAAGGAATACACTTGGAATGTAAGCTCAGATAGGCTTCTAAGAGTCTGTGAGAAGAAGAACTCTGATGCTAGCTATCAGGGACAAGGGAGTTATACTTCATGTAAATCTTAAATCTACATTCCCAAGAGATAAGTCAAAAGGAAGGCAGAAGAAGTGGGAAGGGATCCATCTTGGACAGAGGATGCAACCTGGAGTTGTGCTGGGGTTTTGGATGTCTGCCTTTCTTTCCTTCCCTCATGTCTTCTATTAATGTTATAAATACGCTTTTCAAGATGGCATTAAAGAGACAAAGATCTACCAAGCTGTTGCTTTGTTTTTTGAGGTCGATTACAGCCTCAGAAAGCATGATCCAAAATGCAGAACACTTCAGTAAAAGATAGACAGGATCTATTGCCACCTATCATAACTAAGTAATATCTCCGGAAAACCATGAATGGCAATTTTAAGACAAGACTAATCCCACTATTTTAAGCTGTTGTAAAGGTGTTGCTTTTAAAGGATGCATCAAGCTTAAGAACAGTCCAAGCCAGTGAGCAGAAAATCAAGGAGGCCTGTATGGATGAACAAGGAGGTCCTGATGAAACTCAAACATAAAAAAAAAGTGTACAAGTAACGGAGCCAGAGTCGGATTTCCAAGGAGGAATATAGAGACGCTGTCTGAGTGTGTTAGTATGGTGCTAGTAAAGCCAAAGCCCATGTGGAGTTAGGTTGAAGCACTGGACAAGGACACCAAGAAGAAAAGATTCTTTTTTACTGTGTGATTAAACACTGGCACAGATTTCCAAGAGGAGTTGAGGTGTATCCATCCCTGGGCATCTCCAAAGCCCAACTGGATACAATCCTGATCACCTTCTTCTATCTGACCCTGCTCTAAGCAGAGGTGTTAACCAGGTGATCTGCAGAGATCCCTTCCAAACTCAATGTCTTTGTGATACTGTCATTGTGTTTGCTTCACTTTTTAGTTTTTAGATTAACAGTTTAACTTTTTTTTAATGTAATGCCGGTTGATTTGGCTTCAAACTTGTCTCATGCTCAGTGAAAATTCAAGTTGATTGTCCTGGTTTGGACACTGTTGGGGGTTGCTTTCAAAGAAAATGGATGAGAGACCGTTAAGAGAAAACACCAACCTTAATGAGAGGAATATATATATGAATATATATATATGTAATATGTAATATGTAATATGTAATATATAATATATATTATATTATATATATAATATATATATGTGTGTATATATATA
>WEKX01022100.1:36277-69793 GCA_013390025.1 Pitta sordida | reverse complement strand
CAGGCAAACCCACGAAAATGTTGGTAGAAGTCTGAATTCAGGTCCAAAAGTCCTCTCCTCAGCAGCAGCCAGGCAGGAAAAGCACAGGGAAACAGTGACTGAGGCAAGACAAAGCAGGAACTCTGGACTTGTAGTAATATTAACAGCAGCAGCAGCAGCTTCTCAGCATCGGAGCAAGGGAAGAAGAGAGGCAGCTTCTGGTACGCAACAGTATTCCCCAAAAACCCTCCTTCCCAGCATTCCAAAAGGCAGAAGCCTGTGGGGCAGAGTTCTTAGGGAATTGAAGTTTTGCGCTCTCCAATTCTTTACACCTCCTTCTTCGGAGCAGCGACTGCCAACCACAATTCCCAGAACTCCCCTTGGGCTGGTCCTGCTGGCTAACTTGTCTGTGGTGATCACATCCACTTTCATTATCAACCTCGTGACTTTGCAGAGGCAGGGGAATTCCTGGACCGTTCTGTTCAAACCTGGGATGGCTCCTCTCATTCCCCGTGGTCCCTCCCCCACCCTCCCCGAACTCGGGACGGGGGGAGGGGGCAAGGGGAAAGAGAGAGAGAAAGAAAAACACAATTAAAACTTTTCCTTTGTAAACATATAAAACAAAACCTCTAACATCAAACCCATGACATTGATCTAACAGCCAACACATGCACATAAATCCAGGTGTTCATGATGTGATCCAAGTGCTGATACTGAGGTGTGTGCTGTTCAGGTGTCAATTAAAAATCAGTATGAATTTTGGTACTATCACATTCCAAATGAAATGGAACGGTCTCTCCCAAGTTGACAATTTCAGGGCCTCTGCAACAGACAATGGTGAAGCAAACTTTGGTTACAGATAACCTTTATGTCCTCATGACATGAAAAATGTTTATTCTCTGTACATCTTATGGAGAAGTAGGTGAAGCGGACAACATGCAAGGTAGAAAAATTCAACTTCTGTTTGCCACTATTTGTTCTCATAGATCTGGTGCATCACAGTTTTATTGCTCTGAAAGTGTAGGTGTTACAAGAGAGAGAAACATGGAACTATAAAGTTCCTATCAGAGGTTTCTGCCACAAGCAGACAGCATCAAGGAGGTATGTAGTACATTTTGACATGGGAATACTGGAAATTTGTCATAGTACAAGTCTGCAGGACCCAAGAAAAAAAATCAAAGAAGCTCTGGCAGGGATTTTAAAGTGCAATGGCCAATTATCTTCTTAACCTAGTTATCTCTCATATCCAGTGAGGGTTTTGCAAGGAGGACTTCCAGTACAGTCCTGTTGTAAACCTAAAGCTGTGGAACCTTAGGGAAGCACTAATAGATATCTATGTTGATGCAGCCATAAAGTATGACAATACAGTTATACCTCCTCCATCGCGAGGAAGGGGACAGGCCAATGCCATCGCGAAAGCCTAACCTCGCAAAGAACTGCAGGTCGTTAATATGCATGCAGGCCATGCCCATTGCTCCACTCCCCGGAACTCTGGAGCGGTGCAGACCATTCTCTGCTCCTTCTCCTTGTCTCTCTCGGCACAAGCGAGCAAAGGGAACCATTTCTGAGCGGCTGCTGCGATCGTGTGGCCTCGCAGACCAAACCTCATGCCACTGCTCCCCTCATAGCCTAGCCTGGCCCCAGTGCTCTCACGGGGTCTCAGCGGAGCACACAGAAGCGGGTCAGGGTATCCAGGTCTCTAAATGCCGTGTCCAAGCCGCACCGTGCCGCCCCGTGCCATTTCCGAGCCACCCCGTGCCGTGCCCGAGCCACCGTGGGGATGGGGGCATGAAGGGGTCAGGTTGGTATGGGAGTTTCTTTCCCTTTAACATCCACCGGTCCCGTGAGAGAGGGGCAGCGCTCCTGGATGACTCCAGAGGGTGGGGGAACAGAAGCCCCCTCCCAGCACACAGCTTGCCTCACTTTCGTGAGGCAGTCTCCCCGTTCAGGGACCTCCCCGCAGGGCGGGGTGAGTCCCGCCCCACAGGCACCGCGGTACCGCCCCTTGGCAGAGCAGAGTCAAAACGCGCATGTCTCAGCCAGCTGAGCTCGCAGACGGCAGAATCATATTTGCGAAAAAATTGCTTCGCAAACGAGCGAGGTCGTGAAAGAGAAGTCTCGATACAGAGAGGATTCACTGTAATTAATGCATTTAAATGAGATGTTGTGAGATGTTGTATAAGATCTCTTCATCTGTATCAAATGGTTTTCTTTTAAGCAAAGAAAGCAAACACATTTATATAGCCTTGGGGAACAGTCTGCCTAATGGTGATGTCAGAAAGTTCATACAGCAGGTATCTAGGATTCACCTACTAGTAAATGACAGCTTCCTGTCAAGTTTGTCTTAGATGTTGTAGTAATGTAGTTATGTTAAAAAAGAGCTTGACAATAAAATTCCTTTTAGCATAGCTGATTTCTTTAGAAGGTCAGATAATGAGATCTAGCTCTATTCAGTTGCTGGATAACCTTGAAAACACATTTGTGGTATGAGGAATTCATGCTATCTGTAAGTAAACTTTCTGATTACTCTTCTACGCCAGTTATTTTGGTCTCAAGGCATGATCCTTTTCCTCCTCCAGAAGGCAGATTTAGAGTTAATAATTTCTATAGAGAACAAGTGAATAACACAATATATGAATTATTATTGAGATTAAAATGTTCCAGTACATAAAATCATATGAAAATATGTATCATACATATCTTCACCTCAGCACTTTGAGATATGGAGCTAGATTAAGATCTTACTGCTCTTTTATTTTGGGCATGAAACTCCATTCATTTCAGGTGATCCACTCCAGGCTTACTTCCAGGACAAACACTGGTGCATATTCAAATCATAAAGAAGATAGAAGATAGGGATTTATTGGTAATGTTTGTGATTTTAATGATTTGGCTGCTTGGAATTGGATGGGGGTTTGGGGGTTTTGATAGATTTTTTTCTTCTTTAGTTTTTCCCGTTTCTGAGTATGTGTGTGCGTATGTGTGCGTGAGAACTCTTAGAGGAATACCATGAGCAAGTTGTAGGGTTTTTTATGAATAAGGACATATCCTACCATTGATGACGGTAATTTGTCTGAAAGGAATGAAGAAAACACTTGTCATTACACTGGCATGTAGAGCATGTTGTAACCACAGCAAATAGAACAGAGAAAACCCCAACAAATAGAATTCCTCACTAGTATATTCCAATTCTGTGTGAAATTAATACACAGGCACAATATAGGGAACATCTTGACACAGTTATGAGACACAGAAGCCTGATGCATGTGCTTTGCTATAAAATAGTGCTAGGGATTGAAGAGAAATGCAAAACAACTAGAAAAGAACTTTAATTCTCAAATAATGTGGGGTTTTTGAGGTATAATATTTCTACTTCTAAACTCACGGGTTTTATAATTTTCCAGGGAATTCTTTCTGTGCTTTCTGAATAAGGCCACAGATTTCCTCTCAATAAAATTAATTTTTATAGAATGAAAATGGTCCTTGTCTTAT
Source organism: Pitta sordida (assembly GCA_013390025.1). Taxonomy (NCBI): domain Eukaryota; kingdom Metazoa; phylum Chordata; class Aves; order Passeriformes; family Pittidae; genus Pitta; species Pitta sordida. The sequence goes on along the minus strand of WEKX01022100.1, from coordinate 66,322 downwards.
GGATTCACATTACATTATTCACCTGCTAGTGAGCCCTCTCATATCAGAGAAGTGATGGAGAGCACAGACAGGTTTTGAAATAAAGACCCTCATCCTAGGAATCATTCTTCTCCTTCTTTAATATGCATTTATATTCCTGTAGTGCTCAAAGACTTTGTTCTTGCGTGAGGTAGAAACACAGTGATACAAATCGACTCTTTTCAATGCGCTTGCAATCAAAGACTCAAAAAAATGAAATAAGAAAGAAGACTTAAGAATATTTTAAAAAGACTAATAGCTTTTAAAGAAGGCTGCTCCTCACTCTCTGTTCTGATTTCATATCTTAAGAGGTCTCTGCAGCAGATGGAGGATATGTCTTCAACATCCTAAGCAAGGTTAAGATGATAAGAAACAAAGAATTAAGATTGAAAGAAATCGAGGCATAAAATCAACGTTCCTCATTGTGATTATTATTCTGAGATAACTGTCAATTTAATAGGCAATAAATCTAGTTGATCAACATATGGAATGTTTCCCACATGGAAAAAGACTTTTTCAGATTAGACAACAAGCTGATAAGATAATGCCACACCACAGATCCAGAAAAAAAATCTTGAATGATTACTGTATAATTTGCAGCTAGTTTTGAACATCTGTCTTAGAGAAAAAGTACCAAGAAGAGAGGGAGGAAGCAAATCAAATATCTGCTGACATACAAATGTGAGAACAAAATAGTATAAGAAATTAGGTTAACCCTCAATTGAGTGTGCAAGGTAGAATCAAATCTGTACAGCTGCATTCATTTTGGTAAGTAGTGGAACTAGGAGAGGATTTTTTTTAAGGTAAACTAATAGACTTTGTAAAGAAGGATTAAATGGAATATGAAAGAGGCTTTTTTCGGTGATGGTCTTGGTCTTGGGTCTGCAGAGAACTTCAAAATTTTTTTGAAAAGGTGACTGTGGAAACCAAGCCCATAAATACTCTATAGCAATCCATGTGTTAATTTTCACAGGGGTTGCCACTTCTCCTAGTGAATTAGTAAGGGGTCCACAGGTCAAAAAAGGTTTAAAACCATCTTGCTATGGACTAACCTCTGTTCTCAGATATGCACCCAGTTCTCATCACAGGCCCTGGGAATGGCTGAAAAATTGATCCTATTCATCCAACAGTCATTAAGAAAGAAACATTGTCCCTGCCTGAATGCTGAGCAGGCATAGGTATAGGTCAGAAAATGGAGAGTCCCAGCACACACAGAGGCTGTAATTCACCCAAGGGGTCCCAGTGAGTGCATGTGCTCTAACTGCACAGCAGTTTGAATTCAGCCTTGTGTTTGCACCACAGCCATCTGGTGCTATTTAAAATATATACTTTTCAACTTTCACCTTTTAATCTTTCTGGTTTGAAAACATATACCAGTTCAAAGGTTACCTCTCTTAACCTTGAGCAATTCCCTTTCAGAAACAACACTGATGGTTTATTATCGTTACTTTTACTGGTACAAATGAAAGGGTAATTCTGTATTTTGGTTTGGACACACATTTTGAAATAGACCAAACCACAACTGTCATACATTTAAAAACATGTTTTCCATAAACGCTGTGATTTTTAGGTGCCTCTATTCTGGGAAATTCAAAATTAATGTCTTTCTCAGGAGTGCAGCTATCAGATGGGCTAAGCACTTATAACCTCTCCACTGCCCCTAAGATACTAGAATCAAATGCGTCCAGGAATGGAACAAATGATTTAAAGCTTTGGCCGTACATGGTCATGCAGATGTATACAAATCACTCTGTAAGACTATGTTCTCTCCTGTCTAAGATAACAGAAGAACATAAAGTCACCCCAAGTATGTTTACTATATGCAGGAATAAGATGCATAATATCATTTCCCTTCCCACAGCCATCAGTTTTCCGTAAGAAAACATGCTCAAAGGATCCCAGGTTTTTTTATCTAGTCAATATCAAGACAGCCTGTAGGTAAGCATGATGTAGTGATATCCATTTATTTAAGCTGATGACTTACATGTAATGTCACCCAGACATTTTAACGTTGCATGAAGATTTGCACCATGCAAACATAAGCTTTGGACCTGTTCTGGATGGAATTCAAACTCCTACTTTAAAAGAACATAAATGAATACTATTACTTGAAGGTAAACTGTTTCCTGGACCAATACAGCAAAGGAGCAAACTCAATGGAGAAGTAACTGACTCTAGGTATCATTTGAAAGAGCCCAGTCCCTGTCCCTCCCATATTATCTTCAGTCTTAGGATTTCCAGAACCACAATACAGTCGGGTTTCCTGTATTGCGGACCTGCGGTCTTAATCAGGGTCGGCAAAGCCCTAATTCCGTGTTGAATGGTGGCCGCCCAGCCGCCCGTGCCCCCGCCCCCACCACGCCACCTCTGCCACCGCCTGCACCGCTGCTCCTGCCGCCCGCGCCACCACCGTTGCCTGCGCTGCTGCTGCCGCCACCACCGCCACGGCAGCGGCAGGTCACACACGCGCAGTTGCAAAAATGAGTCCCCTTCATCGCTAAAAAATCATGCTGCTAAGATCTGAAGCCACAATATGGGGGGCACAAAGTGCAAGAGGGCTGACTGTACTTGTTACTGATTAATAGTGCTCCAGATTCCCTGCGAGTGAGGGTGAAGTATGAAAAGCATACCTCTCATTTGTCCTTAATTTTGAGCCTAGGATTTGAGGTTTTTCTATCAAGTAAGATTAAGTCTTATTTCTATCCTACTTGATTCACAAAGAGATTTCAACATAAAAATTGTATTGAATAATACAGTATGGAGGCTGTAAGTTTTACCGCTGTACCGCAGATTTTAAATATCACATATGGAATATGAGAGGAAATGATTTTCTCTTACATTTAAAAAAAAATTGGAACTCCTAAAAACGATTTACACTTATTGCTTCAGGCTGCTAGCCCCTTGCCTACAGGTGGGTGGTGTTTGTTTAATAGCTGAAATACTTTTTGACTTGACTTTCTGTTTTTCTTGTTTCCCAGGTGATTGATTCTGGTGTTTTTAGAACTGTCTACTGCATCCTGAACATTTTCCATGCATCAATGACTGTGAACATTTTAAGCTGGCGTCAAAGATAGAGTCTGTGGGGAAGTCTGCACACAAATAACACTTCTTCATTGTTCTTGCTCAGCAGTGATCATGCCTTTTGCAAGCTGCTTCACCCACTGCAGCAAAAGAGTAAACTAAAAATAATCAATCAGATAATTTTTTCCTAAGCAATACATATTGTCATTTTCATAGCCAATGTTCCACTGGATGACAGAAAGTGCTCAGCTCCATTAGTGCCAGGCATCCAGTAGAGCCCAAATTGGCAGTCATGTGGTAGCAGCCATGTAAGGAAGCATAGGAGAGGCCACACAGGAAGATTATATAAATGAGAACTACAGTTGTAGATGAATAGTGNTGAGCCTCCTCTTCTCCAGACTGAAAGATGCTGAATGTTGTTTGGCATAAGGAAATAATCTAATTTCTGCAAGCTTTTATTCAGGAAAAATACCTTAACATCAGCATATATAGACCACAATCTGCAAGAGTGGCATGAAAAAAAATTTGAAGTATTCTTCTAAACAGAGACATTTAGGAAGCAAGGGTCACCTTTGCAAGTGCAGTGACTCATAGCTTCCATCGGAGGCAAACCTTAAGCACCTCATTTTATCCTATTTATCTGGGAAGCAGGAGAGGAAGATGAACAGTAAGGTTTTGTACACAGAGTTTGGGTTTACAGATTTGGTCAAGGTCATTAAAATTGCCAGGGGTATCTCCAGAGACCAGAAGGGAAACAAGCAGTGTGTGATAATCTGTCTCTAAAGAGGCATTGGAAGCTGCATTTACCCGGCCTTTTTGAGCAACCTAGACCTATATCCACTCCATCAAATTGGAGATGGAAGCATCACATCTACTGTGGGAACTACCCTGGCTACTCATGCATGCAGTATCTGCCAGCAGCTTCAGACATAGCCCCAGTCAAAAAACTGTGCAAGGCAAGGAACAAAATGGTAATATTTGTGAGTGACTTTTGCCCTCTGCATTTGGTCTGGGTAAGAAAAGGTAGGAAAAGAAAGGAGAAAGCAAGGATGAGTAATACAGAAAGACACTGAGAGAATAGGTACTCTTGTCTTTGCTTATATAGAAGATAGACAGTTATGTAGAAGTGATGCAAAAGAGGGAATTTACTCATGAATGAAAGGTAAAAAAAGAGGCTGAAAGTCCAGAAGGAAAAAGATGTTTAGTCAAAAATTGTCTAAGAAGCTCATAGTGCCTACCTCTTGGACATGAAGGGGTAAATTCTACTTACTGACCGTGTAGGAAACCTGAGGTGTCAAAACCAAGAAATTCACATAGCAACCAGGTTTAGAACAGGAAAAGAGTGTAAGTCCCCACAAAAAGCTCATTGTGAATGTTTTTATGGAAAAGGAAGGAGAGCATACCTTTCAGGTCTTCAAGTAAAGGCCAGAGAATTTCAGCAATGTTACACCTGGACTGGAGAGAGACCTAAGCTGAAGCCAATAGAAGTGGAGAAAATGCTCTCTGTCTCAGTAAATGTCCACATAATTCCAACCTAGGGTTCATAATTTTTAGAAATAACTTCTCTGATGTCCTGTATGTTCTTTGCATATTTTTTTTTTTGTTCTGGAAGAGTCTCTACTGCCTGTATTTGTACCCTTCAGAAACAAGATGCTTCTGCTTGTCCTCACATTTGAATTCTGACTGGAAATCCTGTTTACTAAGTTACCATTTTCCTGGGTACAGAACCTCTTTGCTAGCTCTTTACTCTTGGAACACACAGAGCTCTGAGGAAAAAGAAAAATTTGCAACACATAATTTATTTGGCAAAGTTAACCTTTTGCTCTTTTTTCCATGAGCGCAGCAGCAGCATGGTTTGTTGAATGTACTCATTATTCAAATATATTCTCTGAATAAACAACCGAACACTCTGTACTGTCGGATTTTGCCATGACATGTTGACTGATGATGCATCTCTCTGAAGGCTTGGCTGATAACTCTGAGGTTGAGAACAGTTATGTGGAGAAATATCCTGCTGTGGTTTGTAATTTGCCTCTGAGTCCCTCTCCCCCAGTTCTGAAAGCCTGATCTGTGATTATAAAGGACAAACTTAGATGCAGGTGGTGAGAGAGGGTATCAAAGAAGAGCCTACTATTTTGCGGTTCTGTAGTGTCTGATAGGACAAGCAGTCTCATATGAACAGTGTTTTTCTCTATTTCATTATTCAGGAGGGAATTCTGGAGTGAGCTAGAGAGTGAGGAAAATTAACTAAGTGTTTATCCCGGAACCTGGCTGACTTGCTCTGGTGGCAGTGGTGTTTTCTACCTAGGTAAGACTTCCTTGTCTGTCTGCACCTCAAGTTAAGCCACTGTGGCACCAGTCCAAGATAGGAAAAATCTGCTGAGAATCTCTGAGCAGTGCAGGCAGAGCTGAGAGAGCCAGGGAATGTAGGAGGAGTTGTCAGCATGCAAGGGAATGAGGTATCCCCATCTGCACAGGGTACAGGAAGCATTTGGTGAGTGAGATGAACGAAGTCAAGGCTGGTTCTTAAATGCACGTTTCCTTATCTAGCACCTATGCCATGCAAACATGGGAGGCTGTGCATGACTGTTGTGGTGGAAACACATGGGCAGCCTCAGTATCTAACTTATCTCTGTTCAGTCGCACAAACCTTGGACAAAACAAAAGCATCAAATATGTGCGGGACATTTCACAGCTGGAAGATGTCACTTGCCTGAGACTACAGACCAAAATTAGCAATAAGGGAGATTCTTGAACACAAACTGATTTAACCTCATTGTTCTGAAGGCAAATACACATTCTACTACAAATCGAATTTGGAAAAAATTGCAGATAGCTTATTTGTGCATGGTAGTGCTCAAGCTGGATCTGGATTGGAGAAGCACCAAGTAATGGCAACTTAGAGGGAATACCCACATGGAAGTTGCAATTTTTTTCCTTTCACACCTGTGTCCTATCCCAATAGCAACCCTTGGAAGGAGGGAAAGGGTTTGTTATACAGTACCGGGGCCTGTTTCCATTCTTCTAGTGAAACTCCAGCATAATATAAACAGATGTCTATATCAACCGCAAGGGTGCAGATTTAAAAAATCCCTCCTCCAAGACATCTTGATTGCAGATGTTATTAAACGATTCTTCAGTGCTGAAAATACTCATTCTGGCTACATGTCGATCATAGAATACATTCCGTTCTCATGGTTTTCTGACTCAAAGAATGGAAGAAATGCCTCAGAATACAACAAGGGAGAAAAATACTTCTGTGTGGTGATACGTAGTTCTCCCTATCTTTTTGTCTAGGAGTCGGATTTCTGCCTGAGGGGACCTGTATGAGGGATGAAGAAAGCAATTATTCTGTCAGGTTAAATATAATATTCATCTATGTATCTTCTTCTTGTGATGTCAGTAGATTAACCTGTCAGTCATCTTTGCATGGCATGTGGCCACATGATATTGTGTGCTGAGGTACGTAGTTTATTGTGCTAGTCTGACAAAAGATTGAAGAAGTGTCCAATTTAAACCTTATTTTTTCATCTATTTTTTGTGGTTTTCTTTTGCTTCAATCTTACATGTTTCTTATTTTCTTGGCTCATTCCTCTCTTATTCAACTATTTTTTTCTCTTCCCTGACTCAATTTTTCCCTGAATTTGATTTCTTCGTTCATTTCACTTTTCCTTTTTCTCTTCCACACTGGAATTCTTGCATCTCTCCGAACCATCTCATCATTGTTTTCACATCATGGTAGAGCAGAAAGACCATTTTGCCTCCTTTACTACCTTGTGGACTTCTGAGTCCTCCTAAGCTGAATTTAAGCTATTCTGAAAAAGGAAAAAAAGATAAATGGAAAACCACATATTTAATCTTAACTGTCCTGGTTATCTCAGGAAAACTGAGAGCAATCTAGACAGTGCAATAAGTTATATGAAAACCCTCCATGTCCTGGGGAGTTTTCATCTTAAAGTATTTAACTTGAATATCCTCAAAAGGCAGTAAAGTCTACTTAATTTGTTACCTTAATTTCTTCCCCCTGATTTGATATTAGAGCTTTGAATCTCAAACAAACTATTTTATTTGGGGAAGAACATCTTAACTAGAGCCCAGATGGATGGGAGAAGGATTAAAGATGAAGGCTTTGCATGAGAAAAAGATTTCAAATCATTTAGACAGCCATCATATTCCTCTGACTGGAGCCAAAATATGTATCATACACATTTTGTTAGTTTGGGATGCAGGACTGTAAAAGTAACAATATAAATTATTTCATCCACATCTGCTTTGAGGCCCATGCCAAGCTCAGGGTGGCGTTGGAGAGAGACTTGGACATACAGTGTTCCTATAATCAGAAATCGAAAAATCAGCTGCAGCACATATTTGCGTTAGCAAGCTAGGGATAGGATGCTGGGAATGCATTTCCATACAGATTAATTCTTTTCTTCAAATTTCACATGGGCAATGTGCTTTCCCATCCAGGTGAAGAACAGTTCTGCATGAATTCTGCACTCGGTAACCAGGAGTAGAGACATAAAAACCCCACTATTCAGTGTCTCTGGTTACAGTGATAAGTGGAAGACTCATTGGCAATAACTCTGTAGCAGCAGCAGCAGTAAGTACTGGACATGATTTGAATCTCTTGAAAGTGATACCGGAATGCCAGAATATTTATCAGACCATTAGGAGAGGCTGTGCCTAGCTGATAAGATGACTACATCTGATGAAGTTCACCTGAAGACTTTGATGACCCCGAGACAGATTTGCAGCCAGCAACAGAGGATAGCAGGGAGCACTGCCCTTAAGACCAGCAGGTACTGTTCCATGGAATATTTAATGAACAGAGTTAAGAAATATCCTGATGTATATTGCTCATATCTGGGAGCCAGGAACAGCCTTCCTTGCCAAGAAACTGTTTCCCTGAGTTGGTGGCAGAGGGGAGGAAGTAAGAAGAGGTTGTCAGAAAACCAGTTCTGAGAGTGATTAATCCAGGGCTATTTTAAACTGTCCCTATATCAGACCACCAAACTTGTGATGGTTCTGTCTTTGGAAGATGAAATTGCACAATTTATATCACTTAATGTCTCCTAGTGTCATCAAATCAAAAGAATGTTCTGTCATTTTGACTAGAACTACATTGGGAACAGATTTTTTGCTATAATCATCTGTAAGCAACATGAATAAAGATGGGTTTCTCACAGCTTTTCTGATGTTTAATCAGCATATGTGCTCCATCATGGATAAAATCAGCTGCTAGCACTTGAAGTTGAGAAGTGTTTTTCTCTCAATGCCTTTTCTTAGTCTAGGCTTTAATACCTGTGTCCTGCTTTAGGTTTTTTGCTGCTCTGGCAGCGAGGGGGTTAACAGCTCAGCTCTTGCCTGGGCCTCAGTCGCTGCCATGGCATTCAAGGTTATAGAGATAGAGACGTCTCTGTGAATAAACATATTTGGCAGAGAAGAAAAAAAACCTTAGTGGCAAGATGTAANGAGAAGGAGGGGCGGGGGAAAAGGTTGCCTTTTAAATGATGCTTCCTTCGCAGTTCTGATCTTGTTAGTTAGTAAATAAATCCTTTATATTCTTCACTGGCAGTTTGCCTTGCTTTTGCCTGTGATCAGTTTTATTTTCCAGTTCTATTTTCCAGTTTTTTCCTCCAGGAGAGGTTGTAGGTGAATCTCTGGCATCCAGCCAGGGTCAAACCATGACAACCTGTGAAGACCTTGTTACCTCAATTACTAATTACATTCTCAGGTAAAGTACTGAACTTCGGCATTTGTTTTCCCCTCTTGCTTTGCTGTGGAACTTTCTCTCTGCCGATGACCAGAGTCTTCTTGAACATGGAAACTGGTGTGGCCATCAGGTCATGCAAGTTCAAAATACATTTTCCATATTTCCCTGTCTGTATTGTGTATAGGTATGGACAGAAAGCTCAATGTAAACAAGTAAGTTTTTCCTTGAAGAAATTTTAAAGATTATAACCATAAAGGGTTAAGAAATTAAAAGGCTTTTTGCAGTTGGCTTCCAGGAAACAGAAAATTGTACAAAGAGAGGAGGAATGGAGAACCAAGTTGTTTTGCTGTTCACAATGTATTAAGCTTGTAAATGCTTAACAATGAATAAACACTATTGACAGAAAAAAGTAAATATGTCTTAAATTTTCTCTGCTTTTTAAAACAAAGAATATCAATAGCAAAATTGTGTTTTCAAATGTGTTTTGAATTTGACAGTGTCTCTTTAACATTTATGAAGTACAGTGATGAGTATGTAATTAAAGTTCTTTGCTTATTTTTCAGTATTCCATTCTCAGTCTTACAAACTTCCTTTGAGCTACAGAATGACTGAACAAAGGAGGAAGATTTGCCAGCGAATGGCCTGTTCCCATGCACGTCATGCTGTGCATCAGCAATGTGCTCGCCTGTGAACCCAACACTGAGCCAGCCCATGTGCATGTGTCAGGGAGTATCCCTTCCCAACATACTTGAGGGTTTGTTTCAGTTACCATAAGAGATCTAAGTGAGGAATAGAATGTTTACCTAAATTTATTTGCCTTTCCTTCTGTCTAAACACGAAGTATCAGTCATTTCATGGCAAAGAGAAATGTTTTCTTGGGAGCTCACATATCTGGTGTGACTGCAGATAAAATACTAAACTGCCTGTATAACCCTGGAACACTAGCACTGAATCCACAGGTAATGAATTTTGCCATAGGCTGCTTTTTCTGTTGTTATTTTAACTCTTTGCTCTCAGAGTGTGCTTTTCACTAGTAAGCATCCTGCTCCGGATTCCAGTACTGATGCTCCACCTTGGGATGATCAGACTGGGCTTTAGCTGCATCAGTAACACAGGCCCTTGAGCCACCTATCTGCGCTTGACAAAAAGGGCACAACACTGAAGCTGTCTAAACATTCTCACTGTTTCCATAAGAAAATGCTCATTTGGTGAAACCACATGTAGAGATTCAGGTTTATCGCAAATAACTCATAACACACACCTGCTATCATGAAACTGGACACTGCACCAAATTGCCATTGTTCAAAGTACAGAGGCTGCAGCTCAAGGAGGGGAATTTGGGTATCCCCCTTATGTCTGCTTTGCTCCAGAGTGATATTTACTCTTGTATGCTTTGTCTGCTTTACTATCATTTTTCTGGAGCTGGGACAGGTTGGTTTGAATTCTTTCTGATGGAAAGTCAAAGTGGGCCTGAATTATATCCATCTCGCAGAGGGGTAGGTATCAGTAGAACTGTGGGCATGAGCTACTTGGACACTGTTTTGAAAAAGGGCTGCTGTCCCCATAATCTCTGAACTCTTGATTTAGCAGGCATACACTTGCTGTGCCTTGAACACACCTGTGGGCTTGAAGCCTTCCACTTCCTTCCAGTGACAGGCTTAGTTGCCACACAGGTGTCAAATTGTATGGCAGTAGAAGGTGAAGGTGGCTCATGGAATATCCATACACAGCTTAAAAAACTAGAATTATGCTGATATGTAAGCCTTTACATTAGCTATCCCAGTTTTTTCTCAGATTAATTCTTCCCAGGTCAGTTTCTAGATTCATATGGAAAATCATCAGCAGTTGATTGAATGTAAGCCTCCAGAGATCTCAGCCAGGAACCTCTGGATATTCTTTTCTGAGGGCACCAGGTATTGGATACCTAAAATGGATGCATTAAAAATTATTTAGATTAATTATTTACATTAAAAAATCATGTAACTATTTCAAACAGAAGGCAAATCTCTGTCTGAATGCTGAGTATCTGTTGCAGGAAAAGGCTGACAAGATTGTTAAGGATAGTTGCTTTAGGAAAAACAGTAGAAGGTTTTTCTGAGTGTCTTGTAGGAGCTTCTGGAGATAGTGAGGTTATGGCAAGAGAGCAGCCAAGTGTGGCACAGCACGATCAGTGGTGGACATAAGCTGCTTGTGGACAGAAGTACAAGATCTCTGTGTCATGTGAATGTCATGCTGGTCCTATTCCAGGAGGAAAGTGGAGCATGGGTCCTGTATCCATTCTCTGTTGTACACAGTTGGTTTACCCTCAGCAAATATTGTTCTAACAGAGCCAGCTGTCAGATTTGCGTCTGTTGAACCGATACAAAACACTGATCTCAGTGGGAGGCAGGTACCTAGTCTGCATAAGCACTTTTGCAAATCCCAAAAGGCATTTTTCCATCTTCAGGCACTTCAATATCTTTGAAAATTTTGCCCTTTGTGCCTAGCTTTACCTCTCTACAAAAGAGAGTGAAATCTGCCTCCCTAGGAAGTGAAGCAGAGTTAAATTAATTCATATTTGCTTTAAGCTTTGCAACCATAGAGAAGATGTATGCCACAAAGTTGTAATTCTTGTTTGGTACAGTATACAATGAAACACCTGTGTGTTCAGTTATTGCCCATGCTGTCATTGGCCTCATATTGAATAATGTGTCCATGAATCAGAGGAGGATAAGGTGCCACGTTAATGAGGGATAGCTATAGAAAGATCACAGTATATATGCTATACCTTTTTGTGATGTCCCAGCAGTTCTTTTATGAAGAACAGAAGCAATATGATCCGCTTCTGGTGTCTTTCTGTGCTTGAATGTCTTGCAGAACAGAGGGAGAAAACTACTGCAGGTGGTCATTGTGCAAGATGTTTAGTGAGATAACGACAGCAAAGAAAACTGTATGTCAAAATCTTCAATTTTGATGTCTAAAACTTCCTAAAATTCTGTTTTCCAAATACATAGCATCCCATGCTCCATGTGCTGAGGTTCTACTGCAGTGAACTATATGGTAGCTTCACTGGGCCTTTCTGGCTGCAGAGTTCTTCTTGCCCTTGCATCAGTGTTTGTCCCTCTACATCTTGCCATGAATGTAAGCTTCCCAGTGTTTCAGAATCTGTTTCTGTACTCTTTTGATAACTTGAACAAAAGCAGAGGTTGTGCTTGGGCCCTGCAGGCTCCTTTTGCCCTAGTTCCCCCATGGACTGCCTGGGGTGGAAATTTTGACCTGACTTGCTTGCACTACCCTCAGATTGAGGAGTTTACTCAGGCTGCCCAGTTACTGCTGATCTTGCCTTGGGGTTGTTAGCTACTTTCCTTTTGTTAGAGCAGGAGCTATCCTGCCAGTGGAGCTATGCTGGCCTCCCTAAGGCTCAGCCTGACTGTGGCTTCAATCACTGGTTCATCCCCACTTCCCACGTGGGGGACACTTCCACCTGTCCTCTATATTTGGGAGTAGCCACCCTTTCCAGGGGAAATTCAGAGGATAAAGTCACCTGCTTTCTGTTTCCTCTTTGCTTGTCTGCAGAGAAAATACCATGCTGTTTGAGTGTGAGGGATTTTCTTAATTTTCATCTACTTTGGCCATTTAGGGTTTGAGGTCTTTTGGGTTTATTTAGCTGTGGAGGTTCTTGACCTTTCCCAATGGCAAATGCTGTGGAGAGCCATATCAGTACTACACTCTATTCTTAAGCAACAGGACAACATATCTTACCTTTAGTAGCTGAGTGTTTTGATAGCTGAGAGGCAACTGGAAGACAATTACATGGCATAATTTGAAGCCAGGGTTCTTTGTTTTAGTGCCTAGCCTGCCCAGGCATTCTGGTGTTATGCTTGTAACTTTTTCCTTTACTGCTATGAAGACAGAAATATGATCAAAGAAAATAGAAAAGGAGAATCTGCAGAAAAGTTATTTAAGCATTACTGAAATATTCTGTTAACAGTGCCAAAGGCTGTGAACCCTCTCAGTGTGTTAAAGCCTTTTAATAATTTGAGATCATATTATAATCCCCTTGTCCAGAATCCTTATAATTTATACATGGTTTAGTGCTTGGAATAAAGTTAGAATTTCTGTCTCTCTTGTCTTTTTTTTTTCACTCTTCTACCACAGTCAAGGATAATAATTTTAAATGCTCAAATGTAGTAAAAGTATTAATTACACTAATTGAAGTATTTTGAGTTAAAATCACTCAAAACCTCAATATGACAGAGAAGATATATCGCAATAATTCTAGCTGCGACTCAGAACAGAAAAAAATCCTGACTTTGATCTGAGTAATAATGCTTCTCTCCCTGACCAACAAGATTGCTTTCATGCTATGCTGAGCCTTAGCACCAGAAGCACCAAAGAGCTGCTGGCTCCCAGCACAGCGAAGGCAGCTGTCATCTGGCTGGTGCTGTAGCTCTCTCTGGGCTCAGCCACACATCTCACATCACCACCAGCACCGTGGAGCATGCTGGAGCTGCCTGCCCCAGTGATTTTAATCTGTTTCAAGGCAGTTGCGGAAATTAGCTTAGACCAGTTCTGGCATTAAGTAAAACCTGCTATGTCTCATTATACAAAGATTTGTAAATCCGGAGCATTTTATGCATTTGGTAGAGTGGTTAAACAAATAAACAGATGTGATACAGCTGAAAACTCTGGGGAGAGAAGGCTCAGCTGGAACAAGCATGTGAAGGACAAATGTGGGGTGACAGTGGGCCAGATCTCCCTCACAAGGAAGAGGATTTGGTTCAGCTCCTAGCCCTGGTGGAGAACAGTAGGGTTTGGTTTAGCACTTACTCCCTCAGCTATTTGGGGTACAAAATGCACATGCCAGCAGAAAAACATTCAGTGAGGATGGGGTTAGGAATTTATTCACATAGGTACGTTGCTGAACCCTTGTGCTAGTTCACCTCAGGCCTGTTAATCACTTTTGAGAATACCTTGAAACTATTCAGGGACAGATTTCTAAAAGCCTGAGGGACAAACTGCTGTGTTAGTTCCACTGGGAGACACCTAGGGGGATGATTTGGGTGTCTAAACATAAATATGTCCCATAGAGTTTAGATGCCCTATGGTCTGCTCCCTCTTTCCAGAAGGCCATGGGTTTCCCACATACTTCTCAGCTCACCAGAAATTAATTGAAATAACACTCACTAGTCCCCTCTATTTAGGTACCTGAATATCTCCCCTAATGCCACATCATGCTTGCAGCTAATCCAGTTTATAACAGAAAGAGAGAAAATCTGCTCAGTCTTCTAAACTTATTTCAGTGGTCATTCCACCTATTTTACAAAACCACAGTGAGCTGGTGGTCTTGCAGTTTGCACAGATTTTCCTAATATTTAAGTGTTATGATAGAGAAAAAGTCAGACTTCAAAATGTTGAGCCTATAGTTAATCTAGCGTTATTAAGTTTCAGAGTTAGCTTCCATTTGAAAGAACCTAACTTTTTTGCCTCAGGGGCCACCATCCCTACTGAGCCAAATATTTTGAGTGACTGTTGGTCTTGGCAGTGTGTTTGGAAAGTAACAGAAATCCAGCTAAACAGCATCATGGAGGAAACTTTTTAGAGTTGCTTGACTTTCACAAAAGATGTGATACCACAGTATCTTTTTTTCATACAAATTCCTCTGGTGATATGGAAGGATGGATAGAGTTGATCAACTTGGTTTCAAAATCTGAAGGTCTTTTGTCTCTAAAAAAACCCTACAGGATTAAGTACTACAACTCTTTTGAAAACCAAACTTATTGTGCTGCAGCTCCCATTACACTAGTAGCATCCACTCCTGAAGCTTTTCCTCCTTGCTTGCCTCTGTAGCATAACCAACAACCTGAACACCTTCCCACGGTTTCCCAGCATAAGTGGTCCGAGCTCTGTCTGATTGTGGCTCTGTCTATCCAGTCTCTCTGTTGTACCCTCGCATCTCGGCCTTCTCTGGCTCTCAGTCTAAGAAAATTCCCCTTTTTGGCCCTCTGCTTCTTTTTTGCCTGAACCTGTTAACGCTCAGCTTGGACAAACATTTCTGCTACTTGCCTAATTTCAGCCCTTCCCATTCCAAACCTTCCTACTCAGGCTATTTTATAGCCCCCCCACCCGAAGGAGGACATCTACCTTTCCAAGGAATTTTTACCAAACTAATTCTGTTTTTTCCTCACTCTTCTTATCTATTTTATGTATTTATTACATAAAGTGCCATGTACAGCAGCTGTTTCAGATAGACAAAATGGCAACAGGGTGCCCTTACTTGATTTAAATACTAATTGACTTGCACATTGTATATATTTTGCATAAAAGGATTTTCATTAGTGCAGTTAATGACAATTAACTGTAAGCTACAGCCACGAGTCACCTTCTCTATGGCTTGGGTAAAAGCTGCTTAGTGTGACTGGTAAGCCTGAGACACTCGTATATGAAAACAATGGAAGAAATTAATTGCCAGATGACCAGATGCAAACCTCATACAATAGGGCCTATACTGTGAGGATCTCAGATTCTGGATATTCAACTGGATTTTCCTCAGAAGGCTCTGAGATTACAAAGAGCAGTGAACATCTGATTTCTGAAAGTCAAAATCATTAGCCACATGGAGAAATCAAAACTGGAGCTACAAAAATGTATGTGTATTATTTTTTAATGAAGACGTATAAACTCTCAAGTTTCAGTCCATTAAGTTAGAAATTGTCAGAGGTCATGAATAAATTTCATCAATGAACATGTTTAAATTTCAGTAACTGGTTAAGAAAAAATGTATTTTTTCCTTGCTTTAATTGCCACAGGCTACAGTTTCAGAGGAAAGAATGACTGTCTAAGTAGTCAGCAAAAAAAATGATACCATTAGCACATGATATATTATGCTGTTTTCTGTGCCATGGATTCTGTTCTGTATTGCTCCATCTCAGTCAGATCTCACAAAAAACATGTCTGTCTGCAGGCTATTATTCCTGCTATGATCTACGCCTCCTGCTTGGTTGTAGATATTTAATTGTCCCCAGACATGTATTATACAGACTGGAGCCTTACATACATATAACACTGAGGATAAAGCGTCTGTGACCAAACTTTTCTCTGAGCAAAAGTCACTTAACACATTTTTGGATTAGAGAATATCCCACAGTGAGATCTCACTGGAACCAGATGTTCATAGCAGAAAGAACATGGCAAGAAGATGTAGATCCATTTTTCTTAAATCCTCTTGAAAAGTCATTGTATCATAGCCCAAATTCTACTAAAATTCTTGTTTACAATCTCAAAAGCCTTTTCCCAGTAAAAAAAAAATAGCACGTCTTGTTTTCATTGCTTGTGAATCGCTTCCACATCCATTGATTTCCAATGGTTTTCAAAGAAAGCAAGCTGAGAAGAGAATTTGATCTACAGTGTACAAGGTGTGCATGAAGTTTGAATGAATGGAACATACTCGATGAATTACTAAATGAGTGTTTGTCCTAGAGGAACAGAGACAATGGTCAAATAGAAGTCAGCCTTTGTGAGTTCCATAAATATTTAATCTCAACCTGAAGAGATAGAAATTCCCAAACAATATGTATGCTGTTTATTGTATCATGTCATCTCATATTATGCAATGCCTGTTGGTGCATGACAGCTGTCTAATCTGTTTATATAGTAGGGTTTAATCAGGTGAGTTTGTTCTTATTGCATGGATTAGGGTGTCTGACAACAGATCTCTTTTTAAATTGAAAGTCATTGCTCATACAGACAAGAGCAAGGCCTTAAAATACACCATAATCCAATGCCCAGGGCTAATGAAAGCTGAACCAGTCTGTCAGTTGTTCATTTAACCCCTTTGAGGCCACAGAGACTGCATTTACCAAACAGGTTGATTGCTGTGTGCTGTTGCTACCAACAACACCCAGTCAATATGTGATTGGTCATAATTTGACATGCTTAGGTACAGTCTGAGTTACTAATATGTAAAAATGTTGCTGTTTCTTGACTGTATTTGGCCTTGCCAATAATAGGAAAATTGCCAACCATAATCACTGATCTCCCCCATTCTTTCACTTTGCCCTTCATTTGGGATCTTTCAAGTAATTGCAATGTTTTAAAGCTGTAGGAGATTGGAAACACTTTTAACAGCATTTGCTATATGTAGAAAATTCTAAACTGGATGGGGCTATCATTAAAGTTCATTACATTGGAGTATTTTTTGAAGTTCAAATCTATGAATCATCCTACAAAACCAATACGTATATGGCAGCCTGTGTTTGGTTTGTAGGCTTTAAATAAATCAATTATATATTGATCAATTATGTATATATTTTATTTAAAGAGACATATGTTATCTCACTGAATTTCCATGTTCATAAAGAACGAGAAGGTGCCATATGGGGACACAATAACAGGAAACTTCGAAATACATGAAGAGCTGGCCCAATATGACTGAAGAAACCTATAAAATCATGATGGCAATCAGGAATGCTCTTTATATTTTTTGAGAAGAGAAATATATGTATCATATGTGTTACATGGAATTATGTTCAGTTCTTAACAAATTATTAAAGCAGCATTTTCAAACACCCAAACCAGTCATTATTTATTCATTATTTATTCTGTGCTTTTATAAAGCACTTGAAAGAAGTTGTGTAATAATTATATATCCTTAATATACTTTATGCACTTGGACTTCCTCTGTGATGGTCTGAAAGCACTTCTCATTCACTGATGACTAGATTCTCACCATACTATTTTTTGACAGATGCTTTCTGCCATTTTGGAGATGAGTGAGTAAAAACACAAGTTGTACCTACGCTGGGAATGATTTACTGGTATAGGAGTTCCTGTATGTTATGGGTATGAACTACACTTGGTCTGGTGGACAAGCAGGATTGCTTTGTACTGATACAGTAGAATCACTTTACCCTTCAAATGAAACAAGCTGTACTAGTAAAACCGTAATTTTCCTGATGTGACTGCAAGCCTAAATTCTCCTGGACTGGTCTCCTTTATCTAAACAAAAATCCTGTCAGAGCAGATTTTTAGGATTTTCTACCTTTGTCTAGACTTTACGGGTGGATGCCTTGCAGCCCTTGGGCACAACTGAGCACAGCAATAGCTCTTGCCATACTGCTGTAGAGTCAAACATTCAGGAGATACCAGCAGATGCAGCGGGCCGTGGGTCAGATGAGGCTGGATGTGCTGTGTTACGCTGGTGCCACAGCTGTGGATCCGTGCACGAGTGCCAGCATTGCTGGGTTGTCTAAGACATCAGTATACATATATACATATATATGTATATCTATCTCAAATCCATGTTCACACAGCTTCTGCTACTTTCCCTAGTGTCAGATATCATTCCTGAACAAGTCAGTGATTTCTATACATCCAGTTTAGTAGTACCTGATTGAAAGATCCCTGGTAACTCCAGAAATTCTAAGCAAATACAACCTCCCTTCCCAGTTTCTAGACAGAAGGAAAATGATTTTAGAAAATCTGGATATGTGGTGGCATTATTCTTCAGCAATATGAAAATATGACATGAATTTTTAAGCAACTTCTCTAGGCTACATCCTATTTTCACGTATTTTTTCATTTCTTTGATACTAATAGAAATACATTTATTGGTTTTTAACCTTAGTTTCTGTAGCAATTCTTTCAGTAATCAAACATGTTAATTACAGTCTCAAAATTCTTTAATCGTGCAAGTTTGTAATTCCTTGAGGTTGAAGGGAGTCAAACAGAAAGCGGAAACTTACATGGAAAACAATTACTTTTAACGTGGAAAACTGAACCTCTTCTTTAACTACTTCTAGTGAAAAACCAAAAATGAATTACATAAAACTAGTATAACATCTACAGACTTCAAAGAGGGGGGAGACAAACATTATGCAACATGTTTAACTGTGCTCATACAGGATTAAATCACTATAACCATGGAAAAAACCACTATGGGAATGGGTTTATTGTGTTCCTTTCACATTTGCCAGTTTTATTCAGAAGAATGTAAAGTCAGTGAGACTTGCTCAGGCCAAGCTGCATGTGAACCATGATCTGTTATATTTTATCTCTTTCTTCCATCTACAAACACACAGGATAATGAGTGCCTGTCCTCCTGAGGTGTGGTCTTGGGTACTTTACACAGCAGGTCAAGGGAATTCTCCTGCCAAAAGGATTTCACCAGCCAGTTGAACACATACCTTTGGTTGGGATTCACTAGTCCCGTAACCTGCTGCCGAAGGACTGCGTTGCTCAAGACAAAAATCTTGTGTAGGCAAACACCAAGCACCAGCACATTCTTCTGAACATTTAAATAAAACTTACTAAAAGTAAGTTCAAAATAGATTATTTTCAAGGTGGATTTTCAGTTACCAATAAATTTTTCTCTGCCTTCGAATAAATTTTGTAAGAGGGAAGAAGTATTTTTTGTGATTATGGCCCAGAAGCTGTATTGCTGAAAAGTTTTCTGGGGCAGCTGTAGCCTCATTGAATGAACAGGTAAAAGTTTCTAGGAAATGGTTTAAAATGTGGATGCATAAAGTTAATATAACTAAGGCTAAAGAAGTAAATTTGAAAACAGGACCGCCAATCTCCTTGTACTGCAGTTTGCTTAACTACACACTGATGTGTTGGGAAGCTTAATTAATACCTTTTTGGTCCTTTGAGAATCTGGTTCCTACTGAAATACAGGATTTTGTCGCTTCTAATCCTCTTCGTTTCCAAAAAATAATCAGTACACAAGTTGAAGCAGCAATGGCTGAACACATCTTTCATCAGATACATCCTTTAGGAGCATATCTGATAAAATAAGGTGCGCAGCATGCAAACCACCACAGGAAATATTTAAAGTAGATATTGTCCACATTCCCATCTAACAAGGTGGTAGAATAATGGAAATCTTCCTCTCTTCTCCTCTCCATCAGGATCTGCCCACTCAACGGTTGTGCTGGAATGTTTGAGGAAGAAGGATGTATTTTGTTTTTTCTTTACCCTTTGTTCCCCCGTGTCCACACACAGAGACTCATACCCTTACTTCTCTCGTCTCTGAAGTCAGCAAAAAAATTAACTCCACATAAGACAAAATACCACTTTTATTTTAGCAGTACTTGTGAAAGCAGCCCTACACACAAGTGGGGAAGTGGGCTTGAAAAGCTCAGAGAACTAATTGTCTTGACTTTCTCTGAACCAAAACATGGAAGTTTTTGTTGCTTAATTTGTTTTGGTAACAAGACAACTAACACACAATAATTACATTACTGCATATAACTTCTCTGCTTGCGGTTGTCTTTTCCAAATTACCTCTCAGTAAAACAACAGTCTTTCCCTGGGGCCTTTCTCAGATGGAAAGCTCTGGAGTTAAAAAAAACCCCAACCAGCTGGATTCTGAATGACAGGATGCACTCATTCCCTTAACAAGGCTGTTACAGAGACACAGCACAGCTCTTCCAGAAAACAGGCCTATCTGCAGCAGCCATCACAGCCATTCTGAAAGAATTTCTCATGGCAAAGGAGAGATTCATCCTCAGGATGTTATGTTTTGTCTCCAACATGGCTTTACAGTGGACGACTAACACAGAGGTAAAACACCTTCCAATTTTGTGAGCAAAGACATGGTATAAACAGAACCAAGGGCCCTATCCTGTGTTTGCTTCTTTTTTCTGCCAGGCTAGACTCTTTGATGAGATACTGGAAATCAACAGTTTCTGTATGGGAAGCTGACACAATAAGGTATTGAAAGACAGGGATGCAGCTGAGAGAAATGCTACAAGTAGATAAATGCCACCAGGATGATTTATTTAGCTCCCTTTCAGTTTAAAGGAGTTACTGTTTTGCAGTCCAGCCCAGAGAGGTTGAACTTTGCTTTGTATCCTGCAAAAAGCTTTCTGATGTAATTGGATATTTACTACTTGGCTAGTTAGCCTGTGATAGCTCCTCTTTATCTTCATATTTTTGAATTGGTTTACATTCTAGAGATGTTAAAACAAACACAGCTTTGTGATTTTTAGACTAGAAAAGTGGAGGCTAAGGGCCACTGTGGAAAATGGTGCTTGATTAGAAAATCTGTTTTTGCCACATGATCCCGAGCTACACAGGAGTCAAGAAAGGTTAGAAAGAATAAGTGTTTTAGGTGTAACCCAGCATTCTCTCTGTACCCACCACACTCACTGACCTCAGGAGATTTGGATATTAGGTGAAATCAGAGCTCAATTCTCAGGACCAAACTTAAGTCTGATATATACATATACACACGTTTAAGAGGCTGAAGGGGCA
This sequence comes from Pitta sordida, assembly GCA_013390025.1. Taxonomy (NCBI): domain Eukaryota; kingdom Metazoa; phylum Chordata; class Aves; order Passeriformes; family Pittidae; genus Pitta; species Pitta sordida. The sequence continues at coordinate 45,336 of WEKX01022100.1, read as the reverse complement.
AATAGGTGCACGGGTATCTCACATAACTTGGGCCCCAGGTACCTCTAAAAATTCTATTAAGTTCCTTAAATACACCCAGAATAATGCCAACATGTGACTACATGTCTGTGTTTTATTCTTATGTATATACACCTGAGTTAGTTACTTGGTCTTCTTTTATAATTAAAGCAGGAAAACAGACACTTTCTAATAGAATTAATTTTATTTGAAAGTAGCTGTCTAATAAGGAACAGATGTTCCAAAAGTGTGTAGTTCATACTACTGATGTGCTGGGAATCGAGGACCATGAACTCAAGTACAGTGTCAACATCATTGACAAGTCAAATTGAGACAAGTTGAATCCTGCATTTGAAGACTTACTTATCTTAAATATTGTTGTAGTTTCCCATGTGGAAAGTTTACTTGTCACATGTAGTTTAATTTTGGTAAGCAGAGCATGTAGACATTTTGGAAAAGATGATAGTTTGTCAGAGGCTATGGATACCATTTTGAGATTGCCACTAACATCACTGCCTTAGTGTGCACACCACTAATAGTTGATTTCCCAGTTCACAAAAGGAAGACAGCACCACTGTTTGTATTGTGCATCAAGGGAGGCATTCCTTCTCTGTCTGTACAGGAATAAATGTGCCAAGCCGTCATAATCAAAGGGTAAATGGAAAGACTGGCTCTTTATTTTGCTAGAACTGTTTTGAAGATTGATGCTCTAAACTTCCATGTGCTTTACTCACATTTTGCTGACAGACCATTAGCTTGTCCTTTGTGAGCTGGAGACTACAACTAGGCTTTGATTTCACTTAAACCTGTGGCAGCAAGCACCTTATGTCTGTCTGTATTTGGAATCTTTTAGAGAGTGGGTTTGCACTGGGGCATTTTCTGAGCAAGGAGATCTAGCCACTCCCTTTCTCAGGAGCCTATACTTATTCTCCCTCAGCTGACTCCAAATATTTCTACATTTCAAAGCACCTTTATTTGCCTAAGCATTTAATTTGTCAATGTGCTATCATTACTGCATTTCATTATGCTAGTCCATATTAACCATACAGACAAATTTGAGTGTGCTTCTTTGGATCACAGTAGTTTTAACACCCCTCTAATATATCAGGTTATTTGAAGAGTAAATATTGCCTGTGTGTGTGAAAGAGGAACAATGGACATGGTCAGACGAGCTTACTTTCATGTTGCAGACAGTGTTATGTTTAGCCAGCATTGTACAACTTCCAGACACAGACCAAAAGGGGAAAATGAAAACACAAACACTTTTTAAAAAATTTCCTTTAAAATAGATTGTTAACTTGAGGATGGCATTGAAAGTGTCTGGTGTTACTGGAAAGAAGTGTTATATAATAGAAGAAGTTTCTTTTTTCCCTAAAAGAGTGCTCAACAAAGATGCAATCTAGGAAAGGAAATTTGAAATGTCTCAGTTATGAAAAATATATCAAGAACAACAAGAAATATTTTGTAAGCACTGACCTGTGGGTTTTGTCCTCAATGCAAGAAGACCAAAGCATGCATTATTTTTTTTTGACAATATTGCTTGAGCTAAAGAAATTTCAAGTGTACATGAACTATATCCCACTTCTAAAACTTTTTTCTGTTTTATTCCATTTTCTTTTATCTAATTTCCAACATTTAGATCTCAGAATTTTAGTATTCATTTCCACCCAAATGATAGTGATAGCTGTCCTGATTTATTGCCTGAATTCTGCTGCTAGATCCAGATGTTTTAGGGACATTAAATTGTTCTTAAATATAGAAGTTGAAAGCCTAATATTTTTCAGGCATAGATTCCAGATAAGCCTGAGGCCTAAGACACACACTGTGGATTTCAGTTTAACATGTCAAAATAGGGACCTTTTGAGAAGGGATCTGAATTTGTTTTTGGAAAGTAGATGCAGGCAATACATTTAAGCTTATGCTTTTTCTTCTGGATGACTATAAATAAATTTGCAGTTAATGAACACATTTAGAATGCTAGTCAATTCTTACAAGTGACAATGAACAGGATTAATATTCAGAAAGAAAACAGAGATTAGTGTCAGATCCTTCTGATTATTATACTAATTGCAGGCAGGCTGAAAATGCAGTAAGTCTGAAAACTATACAACATCCTCTCAAAGTGTTTGTTGTACAGGGCACATTGAACAGAATCAAGACCTCAAAAGGGAGGAAAATATTTCCAGCCTCCCATAGGACCAGTCTGGTGTTTTGACAAAATGTTGAACACAAACCCTGTTACCTCCAAGATAATCTGTTATCTGGAATACATCTTTTAAAGGCTTTCCATTTGGTAGTCAAATTAGTCAGCCATAAATTACACTGAAAAGAGACCAGAACAGTAGCTTAGATTACTGTCAGGAAGGTTCACTGGCAGCCCCAACTTCAGTATAATTCTCTTGAAATGAGTTGCCAATCACAAATGTTATTCAAGTAATTAAGTGTTATGGGATAAATTCTCAGATAACATAGTATAACTCTATCTTAAATTGATGAAGACAGACCAGTGCAGGCCATCTGAAGTCTTAATCTCATACTTATCTTCTTTCTTAAATTACTATGCTTTTGTATTAAAAAAAACCCCAAATAACCATAAAATATGATTTACATATTAACAGGGGAGTGAAGTGCTGTCCGAGTAACTTCACGATGAAGGAAAGACTTCACAGCCTCTTGGCTGTCCTGCCTGTCACCCTGCTGACATTCTGTAAAGGAACAAGCCCCCTCTGTGGCCCTGTGTTATGCATACCAATCAATGTAGCAGTTAGGTAACCTTAGGTGTCCAAAATGACACCACATGCTTAAGTTTAAATAATGAATGATTCTTTAAAAAACAATACTTTTAAGATCATACTGGAAAGAGAATGTTAGGCTTCAAAGTCCCATTCTCTGAGTCACACACACATATCAAAATCTTTGGTGTGCATTTTTATATAATATTTTATTTTTGTGTTTATTTGTGTCTGATATTTAATCCTAGAAGACTTAGAACAAAGAGTTACCTTCTGTTCTTGGTGTTGGCTTTAGTCAGAGGAGCTGGAAATGTAAAAATTTAATCTGCACAAGTAAAGGAAAGACAAAGACATGATGGAGATACATAACATTTTTTGTATGAGTCTACAACTAAACCTAAAACTAAATTTCTCTCTATATACATATATATAGACATACACAATCACTAAAAATTCAATTATTGCTTTGCTGTCTAAGCAAAACAATATGCCTTTTCCCCATCAAGCAGAGGGAGAGCAGCTGAAGTAAAACTAACTGAGAGTTCTAAGGCCAGAAGGGCTGTAACGGAAATCTCTTGCACAACACAGGAGTCCTGCCATCAAGGCTGATTCTATTTGAATCTGTTTTAGAAAGACATTCTGCCTTGTTTGAAAACCTTCGAATGAAGGACAATCCACAGCAAGCTGTTTCAATAGTTAATTCTATGCACTGCTAAAAAATCTAGTGCTTTATTTCGAGTCTTATTCCTTTCTTTTTTCTTTAAAGAAAGACATTAGAAAAGGAAATGATTCATCTGTAGATCTCATCAGGCTTGTTCTACATTGTTCACTTGTATTCCCTCCTGTAACTGCTCCTGTTTGCTCACTGGCTCAGAAACGAACTGCAGCCTTAGATGAGTCCCCCACACAGAGACAATACTCTTATCTTTCTACTTTAAGCTGTATTAAATGAATGATAATGTCTTTGCACAGGATGAAGGCACAATCAGAACCATCTCACTGGGAAGAAAGTGATTTCAAACAGAGCTGGCAGGTTATTCTATCCTATTCAAGTTCCTCCAACATGCCCATCACCATGTATATGAGCACTTTTCTGAGTAAAACCAGCACCAATACATAAAAGTTCACTTCTCATCTTCTTGGCCATGGGGTGTGCATGCAGTAAGGGCCTCCTGGGACGTATGGAAAAGAAGTCCTCATTGAATAGTGATACGATCTAGATATAGAGGATAGGTTAGTTGGATTATAGGTTGGACTAGATGGTCTTCAAGGTCCTTTCCAGCCTTATCTATACTGTGACACTGTGATACTGTGAATGGAGGTGTGATGGAGACAGAATTTCCCAAGAACCAAAATTCCTTCGAGTAAATTCCTGTCTTGGTGTGGCTGCTTAGGGCAATCTATTTCCCATATGCACAAGGCTGTTCCCAAAGAACAGCAAGCGTACCCAGTACCAGTGCAGGTACCTAGCCATCATGCTGGCCAAGGAGCAGAGATTGAAGCAGAAGGTCCTTCTTTTGGACATTTTACTGCCAGGTGTGATTGCCAGACCAGCTGATGCGACAAAGTTCTCCAAGTGTAGAAATTCCACAGTGCTCCAAAGAAAAAGGAGGCTTGGTTTTGTCTTGGGACTGGCTGTAAAGTCTCCCTCCTAGGTAGATCCAAGTGATGAAAAATAATACTATGGCTGACTCTAAGGAAATTACTCTTCTTTTAGTTTCTATAAGCTCAAAGAGGCTCCTGGGATGTCAAGTCCTGCCAGTGGAAGTGCCCTAGGACTCCCAGTTCTGAACTAAAATGTAAAGAGAAATACTGACTTGCTTGCAATTTGGTATAAAATTCATTCTCTAGATCAGAGATCTCTAGTGTTCCTGTCCTGTGACTTCAACAATTATGTTAGATTTTCACCCTTTTTGTAATTTGTTAATTGACAGTTACAACAAGATTTCCTCACTCTCTTCTTGGTGCACAGTGAAAGCAATACAGCTGCTGTGGTTGTAAAGCTTTTCCATAGAAGAGAGATAACATTTTATACATGTTTTGGATGTAAATAACTGCAAATCATGTGGAACAAGACTAAGTCAAGTTTGCAGCGATACTTCAGCCTATAAGGAGGCAGTTAACAATATGTTTCTTCTGCAATGAAGCCAAATTGAGAGGTTTCCAAGAGCTTTTTTAATCATTACAGCAATCTATTTTTCAGTGTCCACAAAGAGCTTCACTGGCACAAATGAGGCAGCAACAGCACGGTGAGCAGGAGTAGCCAGAGGCTGGGAAGGAAAGGCAAGAAAATTTTATGTTGGCTTTGTCACTTGTATTCTGAAACTTTTAGAAACTCTAGAACTTCTGTAAAAATATGCAGAAATTCCATCCCTGATATGAAATCATGACTAAATGTCTCTTTAATGGGTTGTGTTTCAGTTTGACCATGAGTTATTGAATGAGAATTACTGGAAGAGATTGTGAATATGTGTCAGGAGACAAGACTTCCTTTGTGGCTCCTGTCTCTCAAACCTATGAACCCTCCTTAGGGTTTCTCAAGTCTTAATTCAGCCAGCCAATATTTTTCAGTAAGAACAGGAGGAAGGACAATGCATCTGATACTCATACAAATTATATTGTTTATCTAACTGTCAGTATTACATCTCCATATTCAATGAGGGTCAGAAGCCTACTGCAGAATAGCTGTGCAACATCAGTTTCTTGACCAAAGGCCTGTTCAGTCAAGTGTTTCACTGTTCATCTGTCATTGAGGCTGCCAGCAATAACAATTAGCCTGACTTAATTGTGTATTTTAACAGCTGCTTAATATTACCCAGATCTTTCCCTCACTCATAATGTAAGATACCTTTCTGCTGAATGTGGTTTTAATTAAGGCTCTGTTCACAACTTTTCACAAGCTGCTGAAAAATTCATGTCTTGTAAGAAAAGTGATGATGCAGTAAATGCTACCAGGGCAGAGACTAACGTTTTATTAGATGAGCACTGAGCCCTTATGAATTTATGCCTTCAGATTAACTGATGTGGGTGCCAAAGGAAATACTGAATAGATTTAACAACAGCAGTAATATAAAAGGTGTAAAATATGCAGGTGCTGATATCAGCATGGCTGTATGTTGGGAGGGACTCCTGAAAGGGCTGGTAAACCATAATCAAAACAAAACAGTTGCAGATCACTGTAGCAGTTGACTAGATTTCCATGTGGTTGAGAAGTACAAAGCTGATGAAGAGCACTGTGACAGCATTGCTTCCACTCAAAGCCTGTAGAATTTGTTGCACAAGAAAAATAAGCAAAGTCACATTTTTGAATATCCACTTCAGCGTATGAAAATTTCTCACATCTCTGTGTGTGACAAATGGCCAACTCTTTACAAGATAGTAGTTACTGAGTTATTAACCCTCACCTTCACAAAGGGAATTTGAATTCCAAACTATCTTAACAAACTAATGCTGTTACACTGACATTCCTTCCCATGTGCACCAAATAACTCCTTGGTAACTGCAAAAAATTTTGAGGAAGTTGTTATACATGTGGAATTACATTATGAACATGAATTGCTTTCATCTGGAGCACATGTCATGTGTCCTTAGCTTGACTTCTACTCAGACACCAAATGCATAACATTTATATATCATTACAAATGGGCTGGGATTTGGGACTGAGAAAAATTTTGGATTACAGACATTCAGAAGCACAGTTATCACCCTCTCCTCCTTTTTATTGCCAAGAAGCAAACATTTTATAAAATTCTCTCCTCATATCCTGCCAATAAACATTTTAGTTATCCTAGCAACAGTTTTCAGATGTACTGTAAATATACTTGGCAAGATAATGGATGCCCTTAGTCACTTTAAAGAGCCACTTCCCACCTAGTTTATGTGTTTCACACATGTGGAGAACAGAGAAACAGTGTGGAGCAGCATTTGCAGGTCCCACAGTATCCATGCCTTTAGTATTTAGGAAGTGGAGAACTCTCTGCCTAAAGACTTTTGTCAGGATTCTGACACAGTCTCTCTCTTTTTTTTTTTTTTAATGTAGACAATTTTCCAGTTAAATTATTTGTAGGAAATGAATGACTGCTGAGAATTTACCCCATTGTGAACTTAGTTGAAATACGCAACATCTTGAAAAGTTGTTTTCAAAAGATGCAGGTCTGCAGGAACCCAAACATTTACACAAATAGCAATTATCTAATGGCTGTGTTTCCATAGGAACCTGGGCTATATATCAACAACTATCAGGAAGCAACTGATTCAGAAAACTGTCAGAGCATAGAAGCCACAGGTGGTGGCATCTTCTGCTCATGCCCCTTGTGATAAAGTCCTACCCATGGGTGAACATTGCCCAAAAAACTGGTCCATCTTCTGAACGAGTCTCCAACAACTTCTAATTTCTGAAGTTTAAAACCTGAATGACCTGCAAATAGTATTGAATAACATAGCGTTGAATATTGTCCAAAGAAGAGCGCTGCTATGTGAGCAGTGGATCTAACAGCAACCCTGCCTTCCCAAGGGTCAGTGTCCCACATTGAGATTTTGTGGCATTTCATAAAGGGGAAGACACTCAGTGATGTTTTTCCCTCAATAGGGGCAATAATATCTTTCACACCAAGTGGCTAGCCCACATCATGCCTTTCCATGCCAGCCAAGAAAATGCATCCATTCAACCAAATAAACCCTAATAGTTTGCTTGCACAGCAGAGTAGTTCACCTCCTGTAAGAAGTGAAGGCTCTCTGCATACCCTAGTGTCTCAATTAGTTTTCCCAAGTAGTCCCTGAGCAATCTTTCCTCATAGTGGTCTTTCTTAATTTAAAGACAATAAAGATCACAGGTTCACAGTAGAAGAGATTGTTCCTGCTCTGAATCTTCAGAGAATTCAATGGGATTTTTACAGGACGTTTTTTACACAGGTGAAGGTGAGCCAGTTACTCTGTTAATGATCCTTGCTGAGTTTAATGATGTAAAGAGATGATTGGCAAGTTGTGCTAAAGACTGGGACATCTGAAAGTCTTTGTCAGCTACTTCCAAAGCAGCAGCTTGAGTCCCTTCTTTTGGAATTTAACTGTGCTGGGGAATTTTCTTTGCTGTGTTTTAATGTCTCTTTGGTTGTAGCTGTGAGTGTTGGATCAGTGGGGTATCACCACTCCTGCTGACTCAGAAATGAGAACAAAATGCAAACGATTTTTCCAGATTTGGATCTAGAATTCTACTATTGGAGAGTCTTGGGATGTTTAGATTTGGGATTTTGGTCTCAATGCTCTAAATAGAGGCACTACTTGAAGGGTTTGGCCCTGATTTCATGGAAGTGGAAGAGTTTTCATTTTATGAAGAAAGATGCTACCATCACCACAGGCAACTTGACACATTTGCCATTCCCTCTGCGCCCCAGTTCCTGCATGCCCAGGACAAAGGAGATGGGACAAGAGGATAAAGGATCCAGGATGCAGACATGGGGTTTTTTGGAAAAACCCCTACAGGAGTTTGCACAGTGTAACAAGTCCAAGCAGGTAACAGGAGAACTAGTACTTTTCCCAGACACCTTGATAGTCATAATTACAGTCATATAAACCAATATGATGAAAGAGAAATCACGTATTTCCAGATGTCTATGCTAAAACTACTTACTGTAAATTAGAGCCAGAGTTAAGTGTGTGCAAAAGTCCTATAATTTGGGCCACAGCTGCAAGAAAAGTTGTAAGAAAAGGCTCTGAGCTGTGACTTTGTTTTCATCACAGAATTTTGTTATATCTCTTGTTACTGGTTTATGAAAAGTAATTTGGGGTAGAAACATTCTCTTTTACAGCAGGCTTATTATTCAGTTGGAAAAAAATTAAAAAATTACACTGAGTTGAATGACTACCTTAAATTACCATTCACTCACTAAGCTATGTCCGATAGAAAGATTCTTATATTACAGAATCACAGAATCACAGAAAATTATGAGTTGGAAGGGACCCACAAGGATCATCTAGTCCAACTCACCATCTAATACCCATACAGCGACCGAGGGCACATCCCAGAGCATAATAACAACCTAGATGCCTCACAACCTAGCAGGCCACTCCGAGCCGGAGGGGGCCCAGGGTCATCCAGCCCTCACCCCCCCAGCTAGACCAGCTAGACCATGTCACTAAGCTCCTCGTCCAGTCTTCTCTTAAACACTTCCAGGGATGGCGACTCCACCACCTCCCTGGGCAGCCCATTCCAATATGCAATTACTCTCTCCGTGAAAAACCGCTTCCTAACGTTAAGATTAAACCTCCCCTGGCGTAGCTTGAGGCTGTGCCCTCTCGTTCTGGTGTCGTCAGCCTGGAAGAAGAGGTCTACAC
>WEKX01022100.1:5303-35664 GCA_013390025.1 Pitta sordida | reverse complement strand
AATCCATGCTGACTAGATCCAATGTCGTGGTTGTTCTGCAGCTGCTGTGTAATGGCACTCAAGACCATCTGTTCCATGACTTTGCATGGGACTGAGGTCAGGCTGACTGGCCTATAGTTGTTAGGATCATCTTTCCTACCCCTCTTGTGGATGGGTGTCACATTGGCCAATTTCCAGTCTTGTGGCACAACACCGGTAAGCCAGGACTGTTGGTAGATTATGCAGAGTGGCTTGGCGAGTTCATCTGCTAGTTCTTTCATGACCCTCGGGTGGATTCCATCCGGTCCCATAGACTTATGAGGGTCCAAGCCACTCAGTAAGTCTCTGACTACCTCCTCTTGGAATACAAGGGGGTTATACTGCACCCCAGCTCCTTCCATGCCACTGCTGATCCAGTTTTCTTGCGGGCAGTTTGTTTTGTTGTTAAAAACAGAGGCGAAGTGTGCATTGAGTATTAAAGTGAATGCTTTAGAAAAATACGTCAAGCACATTGCTGTGGTTTGTCCTGCCAGCAGATTCCAACACTAATTCTTCCCCATGGTTGCAATAGAAAACTGAGTTCTTGCCAGAATTTAAATAACAGTCATTGAACAGAGCTAAATGATGAATCTTTTGTGAAAAAGCATCAGTACCTCATCTGTTTTATTTTGTTTCATAGCAATAATTTGTAGCTTATTAATCCTTTGAAACTAATCTTTTAGTACCACATGGCTTGATATTATACTTTTTCATTAATAAGCATTATTAGTGGTAGGCAATGATTCATGAATAAATAAAATATTCATGGATCTTACTTTTTATTGCTTACCTAATTTTACAGCCAAGACTCTGCTTTGCCAACAGATTTCAGCGCTACAGCTTAAATAGTGATGGGAACTTACACACTAGTGGCTAGAATGCAAATATTACTTACAACCTTTACAACTTCTAGCTGTCAGGTGACAATCTCTAGAAGGACAAAGGAGATGAACTTTTTCCAGTCATGCTGATAAGTGCTTAGAGATGTCTCCTGGTTGTCTCACTCACACAGCTTGCAAGTGCCTTCGCACAGCTCAGAAGTTCCCAGACTTCTGTATGACAGGCTGCCCTTCTGGCCCTGCATGTTGCCTCTGCTCCGTGTCAAGCTATTCCAACCAGAGCAGAAGTTTTGCTTTACAGAACATGACCAAAAGTCTGCTTTCCATTGTTGTGGCAACATTTCCAGCTGGGAGAAATCCAACACAAGCCACAAGCCTCCCAACTCTTCATTACCTGTAACATAAATAATTTGTCTACCAATTATTTTTTTTTGTTTCCCTCTAACAGAATATTCCAGTGATAAATTGTTTTCAGCCTAATTTTATGCTCAGTTTAAATTGCTATAATGGACTGAGCATGTGAAAAGTCTTCCAAAGCAGATTTCATAATAGGATATCATCAATGAGCCAACCAAGAGCAGACAACTGACCAGAAAGGTCTCATCTGACCCCCGTTTCCCGAACCCCAGGACTAGAGGTGCTCTGCCAATCCATTAGTCCCGGGCTGCTGCCTGCAGCCTGCCAGCCTACGACCACCCTCAGAGTGTGCATGGGCTTTCGGTAGTTTTTAGGATGGTTTACAGTTCTGTCAGAAAAAGATTGTGCTGGCAGCCCTTGTGGGGAGTTTCAGCTGCTTGCAAGCATAGCAATTACAGGGGAACATTAAAACAAGGCTTTTAGCACCTGCATCCAACACTGCGAGTCAGTACAACAGCATCTGAGACTTCCCATGATGTGATTTCTGTCAAAAGCAGTCCTCAGCACCTTCCATTTTTAAAGACAAATGAACTTTTCTTCTAAGTAAAAATAGTCCGAAATTGTTTTAAATCTGAATCTTATTTTGCCTGTCATTTGCTAAGAGAATTTATTTAGCACATCATTTATTCAGTGCAAAAGTGAACACATTTTCACATCCAGAGGTTTAAGGGCATAGCATACGCAACTGTGCTTAATTCTGCTCACTTATATTATTAGGCATCTATGCTGGAGCAGAATCACAGAATCACACACAGAATATTATGAGTTGGAAGGGACCCACAAGGATCATCTAGTCCAACTCACCATCTAACACCCGTACAGAGACCGAAAGCACATCCCAGAGTGGTAACACAGTCTAGTTCCCTCACAGTCTAGCCGGCCACTCCGAGCCAGAAGGGACCCAGGATCAGCATTACTATTTTTGGATTCAGGCTACAGAAAGCTCAGTGGTATGGCCAATGTTTTCAGGCTTCAGCGTCTATCACAATCCCTATGGAAAAGCCTGCTCAGGAAAGAAAAGACACAATCGATACCGAAACATAACTGGGCTCCATAAATTACATCTTAAACTTCCACCTATGTGGCTTTTTTCAGGCAGACTTTGCTTCTATATAAGTGGTTTTATAAATTAGGGAGGGTTTTTTTTAATTGTAAAGCATTGCTCCACTAGACCATGTGGACTAAGGACTCAGAGGAAAAGTGATTATTTACTGATGAGGGGGCCAATCCAACCCCTATTGCAGATATTTTATGAGCTTTGACTGGAGACAACTGATCCATTCACTTTGGTGTCTAGATATGGATTGACAGCCTCATTTCAGAGCCACTCCATTTAGAATACACTCAACTATCTGATATATGCCAAACCTGGATTTTCAGTAGAGCCTGTTACTAGGGATGGGGTTTTGGCCACACAGTCTTCAAAGTTTCTTTCAAAAATGCTTTTTGCCCTAGAGATCTAGCTTGTACATCATACTACACATATATAGATATTCGCAGTTTGTACTAATACTTTACTAACTATTAAATAGTCTTAATTAATTAATCTTACTACCTTGAAAGCTGTTCCAGGAATTCCAGACGGTTTAGGAACCTAATACTGTTCCATATACAGAAATAAGTAGATTTTGGTCATACTCGTATTGAATGTAAGAAATCTGCTTTTAAGAACAGCAGTGAGCAATCAGGCCTACTAATCAGTAATTGCATAGTGTCTGACATGAATAAATCAGAACTCACATTTGCTATAGAAAGCAATGAATCTCCTAGAATATTCTTTTTTGCCCTTTTCCTAGAGTAAGTACTCAAAATGGCTACTGAATTTGGGTATTGTTATTTGCCTAAATGAGTCATGAACCTAGTTTGTGATATTTTTATTTCCCTGGGAGAATAATAGTCACAATAACTGAATAACATTCAGCTAGTTATGTACTAATTAATTTTCTTCCTGTCCCCAATTACACCAATTTTAAGTCCATATTTTTCTTGAATTTATTGAATCTCTCTTAGAATTAAGAAAGAAAAAAATAAATAGAAAAAAGAAAATTGCCTTAAAAAGAAAGGGGAAAAACTCCACCATTTTTTTTCAACATGAATTTCTTATTGTAGTAGGAAGCATTTGAAATCAAACAACCCATACCATAATTAGAGTACAGTTCATGGGAAGGAGCACATTCAACTTTATGTTTCCGGAACTATACTTAAGTCATGCAGTAATAGCCAAACTGATGTATTATTTTATCAGATTAAAGTTCCTAAAGTAAAGTGAAAAGCTTGCTCTGAAATATACAATATGGTTTTATATTCATGTATTTTTACATATTTTACAGGTGGTAGGAGATTAGAGTGGATGTAAGTAGTTCCACTAAACCAATTCAACTAGAAAACTTAAGCACAGACATGTAAGAGGCATGAAATTATTCTGTGTTTTATTGCATTAGTTACAATGAATATCATGTTTAGAGCTTCCTTTTGAATTTATGTTAAAATGATACTGAACAGAAACTGGTAAAACAGAAACCTTAGTCTTTAGCTCTCCTTGTTTCCAGCACAATTAAAAAACCCAGACCAACCCAACCCAAACCAAAGCAAAACAAACATACAAAACCCAACCAACCAAAACCAAAAAACAAACAAACACACACATGTGCACACACAAAGAAACAGAAAAGGGTAAAATAAAAGAGAATTATGAGTTAGTTGTAACAAAAGCCTTGGAGCGGATATAGACTCCAAGTTAATGATACCCTGTAATGTGATCCTGAGCGGACATGGACAGCTGTTCTCAGAGCCCTAATGAACCGTGTACATTTACAGATCACTGATTAGAAGAACTTGATCCCAGTGGGCACAGACAAGTCCTAACACTATTTGAAATAGCTCTGGTGGTATTAAATAACAAGGATCTGCTATCATGTGATTACCTGTCTGAAAATTCCTATTTATCTTCATTCTGCTGCTGGCTTTCTCAGAGATGAAGTTGAGAAAGGCTTGTCATCTTTGATGCTACACCTGTTGCTTTAGCACTTCATGCTTCTTTGACAGAAGAACAGATTCTGTGGAGTCAGGCTGCAGAGAGAAGCTTTGCAGCAGAGAGCAGCCCTGGGCACAGCCATGACCCTGGTGCCTCCTGTGGTGCTCCCTGGGGCAACAGTAACTGTAGCCAAAACACACAGAAGGATTTCTTCTTGATTTATGACAATAGCCACTGTTTAATGGGAGTTGAGGTGAGGAAATATGGTCCCATGGAAAAACGGTACAGGCAAAGATGTTCAGTTTCATGCAGTGGGATACACTAGGAAGGTCAACAGTAGTACGAGTACCAATTATGTTCACAGGTTATTCTGACTTGGAAGGGACCACAAGGATCATCTAGTCCAACTCCCAAGCAACTCCCACACAGGGATCGCACCCCCAACCCCAAAGCCATGGGAACCACACTCTGTCANCACAGTACTCAAGGTGTGGCCTAACCAGTGCCGAGTACAGGGGGAGAATAACTTCCCTAGTCCTACTGACAACACTATTCCTGATGCAGGCCAGGATACCATTAGCTTTTCTGGCCACCTGGGCACACTGCTGCCTCATGTTAAGTTTTCTATCAACCAGCACTCCCAGGTCCCTTTCCACCTGTCCATCTGAACCTCCCATTATCTAGACCATGTCACTGAGTTCCTCATCCAGTCTTTTCTTAAACACCTCCAGGGATGGCGACTCCACCACCTCCCTGGGCAGACCATTCCAATGAGAGATCACTCTGTGAAAAAGCTCTTCCTGACATCCAGTCTAAACCTCCGCTGGTGTAGCTTAAGGCCATGTCCTCTTGTTCTGGTGCCGGCAGCCTGAGAGAAGAGATTTGCACACATCAGACTGCAACCTCCCTTCAGGTAGTTGCAAACAGCAATCAGGTCACCTCTGAGCCTCCTCTTCTCCTGTTGCTATGTCCAAAGTGAAGAACTCAGCATTTGGACTTGTTAAAACTCATACTATTAGAATCTACCCATGTCTCTAGCCTGTCTAGCAGGCTTTATGTATGTATTCAGTTTCTGAAAATGCTTTAAGGCATTTCAAGAGTTTAGCTCATCCTGTGCAATCTGAATGTCTAATTTACATTTAAGAAATAAGGTAGCTGCTACATACATGCATCCATTTGCAGTGCAGTTTGCCTTATCCTCTCCTTGAAGACACCAACAATGTAAAGATAACAGCACTGATCCTTTGCATAACAGCAAGAGATGTCTGTGTGATGTTGAACTGGGAGCCTTTATTTATGGCTGGAGCTCAGTTGATGAGGACTCAACATGTACAATACTGCTAAATGTAAAGTGATCTTGCAAGTGATCTTACAACAGGGATTCCAGTCATACCAGATATTCAGGGATGAAGGAAATATTCAGGGACAAGGGATTGAAAACTCAGCACTGAAAGGCCTTTTATCTCACTTTATAAAGAGTGACTAACTGATCTTTGCAAAACATTACCCACTACAAATTTTTTTTTAAAAAAACAACTGTGGCTTTAAATTAGTGAGCTTTACACGTACTTTTCTTCTGTGTTTTCCCAACATGAATTATTATGTAACATTCTTTGTCATCAGCTTGATCCTGTGTACAAGCGAACTTTTCCTGTCCCATAGTAGGTAAAAGTTGTGTGCCTAAGCAATAATGAACATTAAAAATGAGCTCAATTGCAGTGTCACCCACCTGTCTTCAAATCACTATTTCCCTCAATTTCCCAAAGTGGATATGCAAAATGAGCAATACCTGTGCTGACATTCTTGCAATAATGGCTCATTTAAAACCAGAAAAATTAAAAATCAAGTAATTATGCTTGAAGTCAAATATGTATAACACATTATGAACATGTTATTCTGTTATCTGTTTTTCACTATGAGAAGTTCAATATTTTAAATATAAAGGCACCTTTCACAAGGAGGTAAAAAACTATTTTTCTGAGTTTATTTGTCCTCATTTGCATTTTCTTGAGAACATTGTCTCAAATTTTCAGTGTTTCTTTTTATAAATCATGTAGAACAAGTTGTTTTTTCTGATCAGATGGGCAGAGGGTGCAAAATAAGTTTTCTGGAAGATATTATTCTTCTATGGCTAACAAGTCCATTTTTGGAAGAAGTTTGGACTTGTATTTCAGCATGAAAAAGCAGCAGTTATGCTGCTGACTAGAAGCCCCATTTTAGGTTTTCTTACATCTCTCACAAGGTAGCAAGTTGCATACGCCATATAGTCACTTCTGGGAAATGAATGCAATCTTTTCCCATGAGCTGTTCCTGCTGGGTGGAGAATGTCAGATGACTGTATATGCCTAATAATTTATGCTCTGAAATGACATATTTTATTTCTTTGATTTTTATGCTAGTGTGAATTTGATAAAAAAATTTCAAAAAAATCATATTAGTTATTTCTAACATAATCTTACCATACAAAGTTAAAGGCTCCTTCTAACAGACCATAGGTTCCTCCTGCTGAAAGCTATCACCTTATATTAAATATTCTTACCAGGATATTTCTTTCTTTCTTTCTTCCTCTAAGGTACTAATGAAGTAGTATTTCAATAATATTTTTCTTCAGTCCTTAAAGAAAATCACCTTTTCTGTGAAGACACAAAGTTTGGAGTTGCTTACATTTGCCTGGAGGCCCTTTCCAGTTAGGGAATGCAACCTAGGTGAAGTGTTCAGCTGCCTATTTTGGATGAGATCCATTGGCATTCTTCTTAGGCCTCTGAAGTTGGGCAGTTATTCTCTGCCAGTCATTAGGGTCCTTTAACAGTCAGTAGGGAGAGACAGACACTTCCAGAAGTGATTTATTCCATTCTAAACCAGCTGTTTAAGATAGGAAAGATGAACTATGCTATGAAGGTCCTATCTCTCCTCAATGGCTAGAGCAGTCTGAAGTAATTTGCTCCTAGGATCTGTACAACAGGATCACAGAGTATGCTCTGTCATTAATTCCAGAAAAAAGGAGTCATTGAAAATGATGTGGCTGGGGTGAACAGAAAGTATAGCTAGGCTTTTCAAATCATATATAAGGAAAAGCTAAGCTGTAGTCAATGAGGTACTTCAGAAAATGGCAACTGGAATCTAATTCCAAGGGCAGACAATGGTGGGGAGAGCTCAGTGCTGAGCTGACAGAAGCTGAGCCTTTGGTTGTTAGAAGTGTGGTTTCCTCTTTCTCATTGCTTTAATTTTACTCCTTATATCCTGAAGAGAGGCAGTTAATTTTTGTACTTCCCTCAGCCACAGCTCATTTAAGAAAACCTCCACAAAACTGCAGAACTAGAAAATACAAAGAATATTCTGGCAAATTGAAACTCTTCTCTGTCCTCTTTGCATCGCATACTCACCCCTTTTTAACCACCATTTTTGAAGAACCATCC
The DNA here is from genome assembly GCA_013390025.1 of Pitta sordida. NCBI lineage: Eukaryota > Metazoa > Chordata > Aves > Passeriformes > Pittidae > Pitta > Pitta sordida. The sequence continues at coordinate 28,000 of WEKX01022100.1, read as the reverse complement.
AGAACTGCATGGAGTAAGCAGTGACCAAAAGGGCAGATGTGCTCCCTTTACATAACCAATCAGTTCCTCATTTGCTCAGGCTCTGAAAAAGAAAGAAACTGAAAATAGAAGCTGGGAAGAGGACTTTTCATCCATACTGAGCTTCAGTGGGACTGAGCATCACAGACAAAAGGCATTTTCCCAGGCACATGAGTAAAAACCCTACTAGTTGAGCCAGGGGAAACAGGACTTCCTTCAGCAGAGCCCTCTCATTTGGGGGTGGCCACCAAAGCAGAGAGTACCCAAGGGATGCTGGGAGTCAGGCTCCAGGCATAGATGGATTACCCTGCGAGTAAAGATACAGTTAAAGGGGAAACATAATTTTTGTATGATAAACAAGTATTTTTTGATTCTACTTAGCTAGTCCACTCTTATTTTCATTAAACCAACAAACTTTGATTGAATCATATTATTTTAAGATATTAGAGATCATCCAGAGTGTCTGGTACCATTTTGGGTAGGTACCCTTTCTGCTACACAGAAATTACATTACTCATTCACTTGAGGTTGTATCTTTCAATATGGTTATAATACAACTATCAGATCTAAACATTGTCAGTGAAGTTGCTTGAGATGAAAGAGATAGTTTTCTAGAAGCCATAAAATATTTAATTTCTCATTCTTGAGGCAGAAGAGACTTTAAAAAAATTTCAGTGTTGGCTTTGGCAAAGTAGAAGATATTGATGTGTACCAACCATATGCTTTCAAACACAAGGATAACAAAATAGCTGTGAAATACCCCTAAAGATAAAAGATAAGCGATACATTCAGTATATCTAATCAATAACACAGTCTCTCTCACTAGGTCTAAATCAGTCTACAGACTCCAAGAGCAATATCCAACTCTCATTGGGGCAGACATACAGAATCTGAGAGAAAGTGGCACACAATAGACTCCATTTTACTTTGTTACTGATGCAGGGAGTGGCCAGGCAGTGTATACCAATCTTCTGCATAAGAGGGTTTGTCCTGTCCTGCTCCATCTTCAGCCTGGCTGTCTCTGCAAAAAAGAGCCAGTGCTACAGAGAAAGATGAGCTGGATTTAGACTTTTTCAGGGTAAACACGTAAAACCATTGAAGTGGCTCTCTTGGGCTTCTGGATGTACTTGGCAAGTGCAAGTGAGCGGTCAAATTCATCTGACCTAAATCTGATTTTTGCAGTCTGGGTGCATTTGCTCAAGACAGTCTCAATTTCCAAGAAATGTAAAGGAACAGGCATTTTATAGGGAAGGTTTTTAAAACTTTGAAATGCGGCATGTGTTGGTTCCACTGCTATTAATGGCATCAGTGACCACATCAATGTGAACTTCAATATCTAATCTGAGGCCTTTCTTTTCCCCTATGCAGTACCACAAAACCTGCAGAACAAGGATACGACTTTTGTCCCATAGACGTGTCTTAGAGCCTTCTCTAACATCAGTGCAAAGCAGCTAGAAAGCTATCTCAGAAGGATAAGTGGTGATAATATTATATATATATATCTGTAAAATTCTCAGACCTTGAGTTAAAACAGGGCAGCTTCTGGCCTGAATATTTACTGTTCTAGGGAATTTTGTTGCAACACATATTTTAAAGTATAAATGCAAGTTAGCATAAGGTGTGTGGAGATTCCTTTGTCTTTTACCAGGAGTTCAATCCCTGAGATTGTTAACTGGTTTTAAATTGTTTAAAGAGGATCTGCAAGGAGAACATCTACCACCACTGACCTCTGGCACACTGTAGGATACTTCAAATAAATAATCTTCTTCCTCTGTAGTCCTGAAGCAACAGGCATCCAGCCTGTGTCATCCTGTGTTCTTTCTTCTTTGGAGTAAGCCTTGGAAGAGTATCCTTAACTGAGGTCTAGACAAGTAGATACAGTATGCTCCCTAAAACAGTCTCTCATGCTTATGAAATAACAGACCTTTTATTAATCTTGTAGAGAAATTAAAGTCATGGATGGAACTTTGAAATACCAGGATGGTGTTTTTAATATTTAGATGCTACCATTGAAACTCATGACATTGCTACCCAAGAGAGCATGGTGATATCTGCTCTAATTTCACTGCTTTGACTCTGAAGATATGTAAAAACAAGGAGAAAAAATGAGTCAAGATGCTGAAAATTCTCATAGTGTCTTTTTAAAACCACTGTGCCTGTTTTAACCTATGCCCATTTATCAGTATCAAAATACCACTTGATCTCAACAGGAACAAGAATAGCCCATAAAGAAAATTTTAGATCCGAATGAAAGCACAAACCACTGCATATTTTCAACTTTAGCATTATTGCAAGCCCATTGCAGACTGTCTGATAATGGCATTTATATTTATATAGTCCATTGTTTTTCCTGTGCAGCAAACTTTCTACTCAACAGCCCTGTTTCCTGTTTCCCATTATGGAAGTCTCCAAAGGGGGTTTCCTTCTGTTTTTCTTATGGTCAAAAGGAATTTCATAAGTACAAGTCAAGTTTCTTTTCAGTGCTACACTGGCAGAATAGAATGTGAAAGCTCCCAGCATAACCATCTCCAGCATGTACATAGTTAGTGTTACACATAATCCACATCTGGGTCACAAAGTCTCAGAAAGGCTTCCAGGAATATTTAGACAGCCATAATGCAACACATTGATGTATAAGGGAGGAACAGAGCTAACCTCAATGTCAAGGTTATAGTTTTTGAGAAACACAGCAGCTCCCCCTCAGAACTTTGCAACTCACCTTCTGCATCCTGACTGCCATCAGTTTGAATGCCATTAATATTATCCTTTCCACTCAAGCCCGTAGACACATCTGAAAACAGTTTACATCCCAACTTTCCTTATGCTGTTAATATTTAAGTCCAAACTGCGTATAAAACTTGGTGCATATGTAACCCATATATTTTAATATGAGGGGCTGTCTTGGCACCTTTTTCTGCTACAATCAGCTCAAAACCCCAGGAGATAAAATATGACTGAAACAGAACTAGCAGGCAGTCTGCATTACAGTATTCATTTCAGAGTTAAAACACATTTCTAGATTAGATCTGGGTTTGGCACTATGCTGCAGCACTGCCTTGTGTGTAATATGGTATCTTTAAACTACTTTTTAACCACTGCTCATGGCATAGAATCCATAGAGATATAAATGTTATATGAAACCATTAAAAATTTTCTCTTCAGCATGTTTTACTTCAATAGCAGATTTAGAATGATACATCAAAGAACAGAACATCACCTGTAGTCTTCAATCATACCAGATATTGTAATTTCTTAACAAAACTTGGGAGGACCAAGTGTAAAAAGATGGTTCATTTTTGGTGCATCTTCTCTTCATGCCACCATGCCTGCTTCACGAATGGTTTGTACCAAAGAATGCCTTCATTTTGTCGTTTTTAATCCCAAATAGGCATCTAACCTGCAAAGATTATGTGAATCTATGTTAATTTGCTCTGTTTTACCACTGACTTTGAATCTTCTAGTTGCAAATTTGCCTTCTGAGTTGCTTTTACTACAGATGATTCTCACATTTTTTGTCACTGTCCGTATATACACCTGCTGGTGAATAAATCATTTATATTCCTGTGTGTCCCCATACAGACACTTCCACAAAAAAAGATGAAAATCGTTCAGCAAGGGAGGGTTTGGGTTCAGTCCCTGATCAGGAAGGTAGGTGTTCTGTTTAAAGAGCAAATGTAATAATGCTTATCCCCTATTCATCTGCGTGCAACTGCTTGCACAATATCCTGCAAAGAGAGAAGAAAGATATAGTTCTTAGAGGGGCCTCTCTCTCCCTATAGGCTATAGAAGAGCCTAAATAAGTATCCTAGATGACTCATCTACCTTGTAGATTGCTGAAGCTGGGCAAGTTGATTCCCCACACATAGTTTCTTATATGCATCCTTTCTTCCTTTCCCTCTCTCATTGTATGCCAAATGATGCAAATACTTCATGAGGGAAGAATAAGAAAACACTTTGGAGGTTGTTTGCTCTCTGCTGTGAGAAGATACACCATGATATCAGATGATGATACACTGTGATATCAGAGATGTGATCTCTGCCTCATAGTGGCTTGGACAGGCTAGGAGTGATCTCACTGTTTACTAATTTATTTTGCTCCTTGCTAAGCTTTGAATATTGTTGGTGTCCCTGACAAAGACTTCTTCTCCAGCAGATGTATTTTCAGAATCTTTTCTTTTCTGTATCTATTATTTTTTCCCCCTTCCTTTGTGTAAAGGATATGTACTGGCTTTGTGGAATCCCTGTAGCAAGTTGTGAATGATGTATGAACTGAAAAATCTTTGCGTGGTACACAGTAGGAATACAGAAAGTGCTGTGCAGTCACTGCTGTGCCATGCTTTTTTTCTATATATACAGGCACACAGTAGTCATCTCATATTCATTTTGACAAGCCCTTTGTGTCCAGACGCCTTGAGATTGGCTGGTTTGTGTACCATTGGCCTGCACTGGATTATATATCAGAGAGATTTTTGTGTGTAATTATTCCCTGTGCTGTGCTCGGAAGAAACTGGTGTCTTCTGATTTGGTTAATATGCCAGCTTGAGTTTCCTCCTCAGTTCTTATTTCAGGCAGCAAGTATACCTGGGAAGCATTGCTAAGATGTCTGTATTTTGCAAATGTGTGCTCAGACAGGGACTTGAATCCTAGACACTGAGCTACAAATTTGAGGACAGGATCATTTTTTTATTTGGCATGAACCCTGACTTGCCTATTTACAGCCTATTGTGGACTCATTCAATTTATTTCGTTTGAGCATCCAGTCCAGCTTAGCTACTGGGAAGAAAATAGAATACCCAGTAGAAAGAAGCGCAAATCAGAGATATTTTTCCTTTCCATTTTAATGACTACGAGATTCATCCTCCTCCTCAGACACCTATTGCTAACTTAGATTTTTGATTTCCCATGCTGCCATACCTGAAAGATACTGCGTTGCACAAGGTATTTCTGCAAGATATGTACCACCAGAGGAAATCTTGCTTGATTTCCCCTGATTATACAAGGATGTCTCCCTAATGTGGGATGTCAGACTGTTTTTCCCTCCGTGGTCACACAGCACACTATTAATTGCTTAAACCTGTTGTTTGATTCCACCTGAATGGAGAGATTTCATATTTATGAGCACTGACCAGTAAGACTACAAGTTGATTTTAGCTTTCCCCTAAGTCAGCGTTTCTGATTAATAAGATAGATATTGAAGTGAAAGCAAAAGCTCATTTTATTAAAAGTGGAGAGCTTAGAGAGGAGACAGACTTAAAGCTCTAGGATCCTGTGTTTCATTAAATAAATCACATGCCCACTGTGAGCCTCAGTTTTCTAACTTAAAAACAGGGATAGTAGAGTGTTTTTCAGTTCTGGACACTGACAGGTGAACAGTGCTGGACAAAAAGTATTGCTGTGCATAAAGTATGAGAAAAGATAAACAAACATATGAGAATACAGGCTTCTGAGTGAGGGGCTGGACTTCTCCAGCTGAGACTTGCAAGATGTCAGGAGGCTGTTCTTACTACAATTAGTATGAAAATGGTAATTAGCAATGCTTGTTTTGTTATGTTTTTAATTTCTAGTTCCCCCAACTAAACCAGACAGTAACAGTATGCCCAAAACAGTAGACTATTTACAAGGGGCTTTTCGGGACTGCAAATAAAGAGTATCCCTGGCAATATTTCTTTCCTATTCATAGCAATCAGTAGCTGAACCCTACCCTAGAGCACGCAGTGTTTGGTGTTTCCCCATATTCATGCCTGGACAAATGAAACTGATTCCTGAGCCTATGAACACATTGAAACTGTTGTCTCATTCACTGCAACCTTGGCAGAAGTAAATTGGACCAAGGGTATACTCCTGCCTCTGCTTTCAGTATAATTCCTTTCTTTTCACTACTACAGAACCCTGATGTGGTCATGCCCTAACCTTTCTTTGAGTCAGTTCTCCTGCTGAGGGAGTTAAACAGTGAAAAAGATTTCTGCCCTTGCTTGAATTCAACAGATAGTGGCTAATGAGCCCTCCTAATCCCCTGTGCACTGGCGTTTGTGGCCACGGCAGCTGCAGTTCTGCCTGAGCCATGGGGACACAAAACCACCCTGCATCCATTGCTCCATCCCAGTCTGTGTGGTGGGATGGGGGCCAGGGCTCTCTGTGTCAAACACAGCCAGCACAGTCCCATCTGCACCCTGCAGTGGGCTCTGCTCCTTGCTTCTCGGGGACAAGCAACTGGCTGCCTCCCCAGAGAGGCACACATCTGCCACGATTTCCAGATGTTGTTTGTTGGGCACTTTAAACCACTCAGGCAATATCTGCTGTGCCACGGGTGTGTTTTATGTATATTTTTTGTAATGATGTAATGGCATACTCTACATCTTTCACTTTTTTTTTTTTTTCATCTTTCACTTTTTTTTTTTTTGCATTGTCTTATGCTCATAAAATGGTATACAATGCTCCCTACCAGCCAGATGATTACTCTTGAACTGAAGAGTAGCCTATAAATCGGTTTTGAATGCTTGCAGGAAACTGCTTTAAAAATGTTTCCTGTTAATTAGAATGTTCTGGAAACTTATGATTTTTTGTTATCAAAATATGTTAAAATAGACTATGGTAGTATAGTGTGCATTTTGTTAATGCCCCTGAGGTTTTCTTGACGTTTTACTTTTTAAGAGTAAACTAATACATCCACGTCTCTACCACCCAATTTTTATTCATAGATTAAAAAAATAACAAGTTTTCCTGTTTTTTCAGTACATGATCAGTTTTTCAGCTTGAATGAATGCCTTGAATCAGCCCAAATGCAAAAAAAACCCCTTCTCTGCACCTGTGGAGAAGCTACAGCTGGCAAAAGCAAACATTTTTCCAGGTGTTAGCATTGAAACCCTAGTCTTGAATAGTGAGACTCTCTTAAAATTTCAAGAATAAATATGCTTAACTCAAGTATTATTTTTAATTTAACATGAAAGTTATTTCTGTAATCTTATGCCTTTGTATAGGTTAACCTAATCTCAGAGTTAATTTTAAATTATTTAAATATTTTAATGAGTCAGTATTAGCAACACTTATATACAGACCCTTTAATTATTATTTCTGAGTACTAATTTTTACATCCTTTATCAGGAGAAGTTGATTAGAAGTTTCTAAATGCTAAATCACAGTGAGAGAGTAACTGTAATGCTAACGGCTGTTTTTAATTTAAGAAGGTCAAAAACTGTGATTACTCAGTAGGCAATTTTTTTAAAGAGTTTCTGTTCTTTATTCAAATGTTTGAGCCTGCTGCTCCAAAACAAGGATCTGGTCAATCCACTGCTCCTTGCTCGGATGGTGCTCTACTTTCCTGGATGGGATAGTCTTTTTATCTCAGCTGGAAAATAGTCATCCATGGAGGATCTATACTGAAATGACTTTCTAAGGTTGACATGGGGATATATACAACGCAGTATATGTCTGCTTTGGAAACTGCTCAGTGTACCATCGATAATGCTGTCATGAGCAATCCTAATCACCTCCTCTTTATTGTGTGAACCCATCTGCTAACAGACATTTTAGGGCTGAGTCTCCTGTTTGCAGAAAAACAAAATGTTGCTCTCTCTGCAGAGAGGAAACAATCAGGCTGAATCTGTGATACACCGTGCTACCACATCCAGGGAGATTCAGCAAGGGAGAGTACACCAAGGGGATGCTCTGAGTTCACATGTAGGGCTGCTGTGAAATGTTTTGGTATTTTGATGTGCACTGAGGTGATAGCAGGGTCCTGAGGGTGAGTTGTGCCAGCCAGTCAGACCTTCAGTCCCAGGGTAGCACTGCCATAGCACAGCAGTGCACCTTGAATGACTTGTGGTGGCTCACACCCCAGGCTTGCATGTGCAACGCTGTCTTGCACTAGTCCACAGACACTGTATTTACTTTAGCACATGGCATATAGAACATTAAAAGGGTTTTGAAAATCTCTCAGTTTTTCAAGTTCTGAAGGATTATTAACTTCAAAGTCTGAAGAAATGTCGGCCTTCTATGCTTGGAAATGCCAGCAGCTTTTGCATATCCCCACCACAGTACCAAGGAACCCCCAGCAGAGAGGAACGATTACTGCCTCCATGGCATAAGGATGGCTTTTGATCTCCTAACATATTGGAAATTACTAAAAGGTAAGCCATCTGCTAGCTGAGGAACAAAAATAGATTACATAACACCCTGCTAGAAAGATTGTGCTAAATCCTGTGTATGAAGCCTTTTAATAATTCCAAATTAAGTCAGCTAATAGGATTAGGTACACGTTTCCTTAGGCTTCTTTCACCAACTACTCACACAAAACCATTTTTTTTGGTGAAGATCTGTAAAATTCAGGTATGTTCTACCGTGAATAAAAGAGTTCTTTCCAGAATAAAACATTTCTTCAGATCATAATTTCTCTCCAAAACACTCACAATAGGAGAGCAGGTCAGTATGTGGGGAGTGGGAGGAATCCAACCACTTTATTTTTTGTTAATCTAATAGTATTAACTGCAAATGTTCAATTGCTTAGCTAGGGCATCGCAACTACTTATCTAGGATGTGACTTGTCCTTAAAAGATTATTCAAGAAACTTAAAAGGTTAGGGGTTTTTTTGTTCGAAGTAGTTGGCCACCTAACAATGGTGGTTCAGACCAGTTCTGTTTAACATCTAGAAGAAACTTCCTTGTGATTAGGGGAGCATAAACCTCGTTATTTTGACTTTGAAACTGTCTGGGAAAAGACGCTCATATCACAATTCTCCCATGCTCCTTTCACTGCTACACCCTTGTGATTCCTGGCGATCTGTAAATCATGGACTACAATAGCTGGAACTTATATCTAAGTCTTTGGGTTTAATAGCACTTAGTGGACAGTTTCTTTCCTTAATTTGTGCAATTATTTTCTAAGCTTACTCATAGTTTTTGGTTCTGTAATGTACTCTGGCAATGAGTATCCCAATGTTTGTCTATGCTGCATGGTAACTACGTCCTTTATTAAAAACTTTTGAGCTCATAGTCTTATAAGGGGGCCATTTACTGACTACTTTTCTTGCCAGAATTTTAAAAAATTGGAATAATGTCTGGATTCAAGATAATTTGGTCACATACTATTCGGAACTTGATTTTTAGACTTGTTGCCATTAACTTTTGTGAATTTATCAGAATAAGTTTGACTATCTCTTTATCAAAAATGCATGAAGGAAACATTTATTGTATTTTCCTTTTTTCAGGTGGTCTAGGATTTATTACTGAAGAATTTTAATATGAGAGAAGTCATGCTCATTACCATTAAGAAATTCTCCTTAGTCAACAAATATTCATGGCCTTACATGGATCAGTAGTTAACATACTCAACTGAGGTGGATTGTATCTTCCTCTATGAGTAATTTATTTCATAACAAAGCAAAGTATCGCTCCATAAAATAAGGCTATATGAATCTGGAAACATATCAGTTAGAGCCAAACCCTGAACGTGCAGTTTCTGAATAAGGCAAGAAATGAAACTATAAAGAAATTGTGGTGCCATGCCACAAAAAATTCTGGACAGAAATTTGGGGAGCTCTTTACTCTCCGACACAATTACAGTCACTGGAATTACTCTTGTGCTCAAAGTTAAGTATGTATTACTTCTCTATATGTGAACCCCCAAACTATTACTTGTTCAATATCAGAGTTTGGAAAGCTATAGTCCATAACTAGTTGGTTATGGTTTTACACCTATGTTTAGCACAAAAGAAGTATTTTCCATTTCTGATGTCAAATACACCAACGTGTTAGGACAAAAGCAAAGGACTAGATTGGCAAGTATGGAATTGTGTTAAAAAAATAAGAATCCCCCTTCAACTTATGTGTCCTGGTATTTGAGTATTTCCAGAAGTTCAGTTCAGTAAAACTAGAGAGGTGACTGCCCAGGGAAAGTGAAGTGCCTTATACTTCTTTAAAATGGAAAATGAAGCACAATAGAGTATTACAGATATTTGAAGATGAGATATCTAGGAGACTATCTCTTGTCGACTGGGAAAGTGCATGGTTATCTTTGCAAAAAGCAAAACACACAGTTCTGGATTTTGCTGATACTGGACTTTCATTAGCAGACATCACAAAAGCATTTATTGCAGAGCTGAATGTTCCATTTATATGCAAACTAAATAAATTAGAGAAAGCTGAGGAGCAAACTTTACCGCAACTCAGCCAACGTGCTAATCTTGGCCTTCAGATGTCCATTTGTGTCATTGAAGAGCAGTTTCTTTTCCATCTCCTTTAGTCCTTGTGTTTTCCAGTATGAAACTGCCAACAGTATTTCTGTAAAAGCTGAAAAGGAAAGGGGAACTGACTTTGGACCTACTGTACAAACAGTAATTCTCACATCTTCCATCCACCAGCTGCCTACCTCAAGGAGAGTTTTAGAGTCCTCAAGCAGCCTAGCTTGCAAACCCTCCAGTTTAGAACATATATCAATGCTACATACGTACTGTAATTTAAAAATAAAAGAATTATTTCATTACTTCAGATCAAATATCAATGTAGTTCTGTTTTCTGCCTCCAGCAGTAGATGTAAATATGCAGTCATGAAAAAATAAGTCTAAGTCAAGCCTGAATGGGTCTTTGGACTAAGCCTCACATCCATCTTTCAACTATTTTCAGCTTCATTTGCCTGCACTGCATGCCCACTACATCTGGCATTGGAAGAGTCTGTGAAGAAGCATTTTCTATCTAGCTCTTGATGCCACCAGTGATTTCATAGATCTAACTTCTTTTCCAGATCTCACCAAGAACCTGGTTTATATCTATTGTGACTATTTTAAAACAAGGACAAAATTTACAGAGTCTTAGGACATTGGAAGATCATAGCTTCATACAGTGGCATAGTCATGCTCTCCATTCTAATCCTTTCCAAAAAACTCTAAATGTTTGACTTGCTTTTTTGACCACTAAGTAATATTTGGATGAACTTTCATAGTTTCACCTTTGCACCTAGATCTGACTCCTAAGTAGTGAGATCATCTCAGAGTCCTCAATACTTTAGATGAAATTGGAATTTTCCCACCATTTATTGTTCAGTTGTTTAGTGTGTCCTCTGCACTTGGGACTTATCCTTTGATGTTCTTGGTAAGTAAGTATGATTAGGAAGCTTAACCCCAATGCTCATCCATTTTGAAGACCATTTTAAATATAAGTCTCAGTCTGAGACAATTTGGAGGGGCGGAAACCTCGGACAGAAACCTGCGCTCTCAGTTTAAATATCCCTGGTTTCTCCAATACAGAGAAAGAGACCAAATACACCTGGATCTAAGTGAAAAAAATAGCTCTTAACATGAAGAAATGCTAATAACAATACTGATAAGTCTGGGTTAAACCAACCAATGAGGAGAAACTCCTCAAGCCCCGCTCACCCAACCAAATCAGGATAGCACCTGGCCTCCCCCATACATAAAAACCCACACAGAACAGATGGTCACCCTTCCATGTAGTTCACCTTTCCCACACTCAGAAAGCCTGAAAGGAGTAGCTGGAGAGCCAACACTGGCAAGAAATGGCGGCTGGGTTTTGATGTTTGCATGGCACTGGAGTGAGGCTGCAGTGATGGGACAAGCAGTCGGAGCAGGTCTGTGGACTCCTCAGCCCCCTGTTGGATCCAGCGATGAGGATTTTGCAAATTTAATGTTCGTTGGTCAAAGTGGAGGTTGCAGTCCTGTTGAAATAGTGGTCACAGTCCAGATCCACTGAGGTGCTAGTGGAAGCCCCAGGTGGTGAGGCAAGTCCCATATGGCAAGGTAAGAAAACACAGTGTTGTGTGAAGTCTTGAGTGCGGATTTTTATTAGGCTTAGACAAGGTGGGAATGCACTTGATACTACCCCTGGAGCAGTGAGTTCTACACTGCATGATGTAATACTGGACAAGGGGACATTTGAGGAGCCTTCAACACATTCTAAGATGTTGCAGCTGCCTGTTATGTCAGCAAAGATGATTCTATTATGGTCCACCAGCAGAGATTAATACCTTCAGGCTATATGTGAACTATGCTTATGCTTCCCTAGAGGAGAGTTATCACAGCTGACTCATCCATGTAAGGACAAATCCTGCCTAGCAGGATTTGCCTCTCTCCTTATCTTCTTCCACATCCAGTTTGTAGTCTGAGGAGGCAGGTGTGCACATCTTCAGCACCTGGGTGGCCGCTCTGCACGTTGTTAGCAAAGCACCCAGCTGATCAAGCCATTAGCACCAATATTCCAATCTCTTATAGCAGGTGGTCGAATGTTTGAATCATTAACTACTAGCAGCTCAGTCTCTTTAAAGAAGGCAGAATACCAAAAAGACAAAAAAACGTTTGAAGAAAAGGTGGGGGGTGGAATTTTTCTGCAATTCAGGACAATATATCAAGCATTCCTGCAGAATTCTTCTGGTGAGTTCACTTCAATGTGAAACTAAACTTTTACTCCTACCCTCTGTTTTTTGTCTTTCATTCAGATATTCATCTAAACAAAACTGCCCTTTAAACATCTCCCAGATGTTTAGCTTTTGAAAAATCATTACCAGGGGATTTTATAAAATGATTTTTGGAAATGCAATGTAGTTATCAGGTTACCCTTATCTACATGAGTTTTTTTTATTTTTTAAAGAACTCTACATTTATAAAGCAATACTTCCATGGACAAAGACATGGAGTAGTTCCAGATGTGCATTATTTCTATTCTTATTAAACATGCTACTGATGTACCCTGTATAGATGTCAATTTTATAGGCCTGAAGCTCCTCAGATCTTCTCTGGAATAATTTCTAAAAACTGACATCCTCTTTGGCACTCTTCAATCCTGCTGCTGAGGCAATTTCAGGCAAGAAATTACACATCCTCACTAATTATTCCATTATTGCATTCTTATGTTGTCCCAGAACAATAAGCTGAACAACATCTGCTCTTGGCAATTTTTTTGTGTGTTCAATTGACCATTTGTTCCTTATCCTTTTTTTGCAGTAATTTCAATTTCAAAGAGATGCTCTACTCACTGTCCCCCCCTTTCCCCCCAAAACCAAAAACCACACAAAAATCCAACCCAGATTGGAAATATCCTTAGTTTATTCCATAGTGAACATTGAAGCAAATAATAAATTTAAGCTTTTTTAAGTGATTTTTTTCCTTCTGTATCGTGATAAACAAATAGACCTGCAGAGTTCCAGAAAACCCAAGTCTTTAAAATATATATTTGATAGTTGTGCTGGCCTTACAGATTTTATTATTGTATTTTCTTTCTTTGGATATGACTTCAATTTTTTGAAGAAGAATGTCCTCATGCTATACAAAGCAATGATTTTCCAGCTGTGTTAATTGATACACTCAGCTGGAATTAGGCACAATCAGATTCTTACAAAAAGTGGCTTTGCACAGAAAACAGCTGAAAGAATAATTCAGGGCTATATCCATGCCAAAAGGCAGATAGGCTATTTTCTAACAATATCCCTTTCATCCCTTCTTGTTGAAGATGTTCCTTTTCTCACAGCATTTTAGAAGTGTTTCCTAGGTGGCAGAACAATTATTTTGGAAGGGAAGTCTAATATTCGGTCTCATCACCTGTCTTTCTCTGTTACATGTTACAGGACAACTCAATAATACACATATATGGCTTTTAGTACAGCAGCAGGACTCAACTCTTCCCCTTGTATGGTGAATGGTGCCAAGCTGCAGAGCCATACTGACTATCTTTATAACTCAAACAATCCACATGAAGTAGAACTTTGGCAAAAACAAATGTGTTTTTTCTTTTTCCTCTATCCATAACACACTATAACTTAGTCTTTAAGGAACACATTGAGAGGCATGAATTTAAATTTACCATGAACATAGTGAGAACTCAGCCATGGGCTGTCAGCTTGATACTGATTTGTGCAGAGTCAGCAGACCAAAAGAGATACTAAAATAATCTTTTGTTCAGACACCCATCTTTAAAGACATAGACAGTTAAACCTGAGTTCTTTGGCAGAAACAGTTTAAACGTGGGTCTTCAGAAGATTGTTCAGGGTCCAAGGCTTGGCTGCAGGGTGTGATCAACCTTTATGTGCTGCCTCCTAGATTCTGGTACAGAGAGGAGAACTGGATTTCTCATTCAAAAGATAAAGTTCTGTTGTGTGGATGTCTTTGAATTTAGGCGAAAGAGCTGAATCAACAAAGAAATTTATGTCCCTGACTGCTACTTAGACATCTAAATCCAATGTTTATATTTTACTGTGACTCTCAAAACTCTGACCGAATTGCTGCCTACCGTTTTAACTCGTCCTTATTATCAGGTTTTACATCACCTAAACTTAAACATTTGCAATGTAGATGTTTATATCCGCATTAGTCATCCTCAATTCCTCTTAAGCTCAGCAGAGAGAAAAGAGAGTTTCTGAGGAATGAATCATCTGACCCACTTTAGAGGTCTGCAGTACATCCCATGAACTACAGAGCCAGCCCGCAGTGACCGCTCAGATGTGTCTGCCAGAGCCGTAGGTGATGGCATTTAGAGAGATGAATTGAAACCCCAGTGTCAGAGGAGCTGCGGATCATTTGTACACTCTGTACAGCAATAAACCACCTGTGCATAGCAAATGTGAGCTATTTTAAACCTCAAAGGAAATTCACATTGCACATTGAAAAAAGCTAAGAGTGAGCTCACAAACAGTTGCGGTAGCTGACGCACAGGGAATAAGCAAGTTGGTCCTTGTGGTGCGTATGCAAAATGGCCAAAGGCCTTCTGTGCTAGAGCCACACAGAACCCTCATCAGCCCCATGTCTGACCAAACTGCTGGCATGGGACATGACCTTCTCTCCCTGAAAGGGAAGAGAGCTCTCACCAATTTCCATAGTGCTCTTCTGGGATAGCCTGAACAGAAATGTATACCTGAACCTTCAGGATTCCCAAAATTTAAACATTAAAATTTTCATGTCCCACTAGCCCTAAGTATAGTGAGTTTCAGTATAAAATGTTCCAATGTCTTTAATCTCTAAGTCTGAGGATTTAGTGTTGAATTAATCCTAATTAGTCCTCATAGCTCATAGTGTATCTCTTTCTTTTTCCTGGGAGAAAAAGGTGGTGGATGTCCTTTTAACAATAGGTTCTGGAATACTCTGGCTTCAGTGTGAACTGTGGCAAAGCAAAAAGGACTGGGTGTCCTGAAAACTGGTTAGAAGTTGGACTTACAACACTAAGGTAAACATAAGACAATTTGATGAAGCTAAAGGAATAATTAGAATGGTGAAAGTGATCTGCAGTGTGAAAAAGAGCACGAAGCCCATACCTAAATGTCTACGTAGACAGGATGCAGTATTTAACTTACATGTCATCATTAAAGAGAGAAATACTGATAACCCTTAATTATAGTGTTAGGAAGCAACATTTGTATGACCACTGGAAAAGCACTGGAAATTTATATTACTTTTAACTACAACAAGCTCAAGGCCATTTGTGAAATCATAGGTTAACAGATTTTTTTGTGCATGAGTGAATGGCTTCAATTTAAAACTAAGGTATCATAAACCCCAGAAATTATAGAAGTAATTATCCTGCCATCTTAACTGGAGAAAACCTGAATGCTGATATTCATCCAGGTCTTAAAGTACATGAAAAATCTCCCTATCCTAGATCTCCTACATATGGAATCTAGTTGTGAGAAATACTAATGCCTTTTAATAATAAATTGACTTTTCTTTCTGAGCTACCTTTTGAAGTGGCTGTCTCAAACGATTCTTATCCATGTTATACTCGACAAGCTTGAACAAGATGATGGCAGGCAGCTAGTGCCATATTCGCTACAGAAGGGAAAGATTTCCAGCTGTAGTTCATGAGAGAAAAGGTTGTTGTGCTTTATTTGTTATTTGTCTTAATTTTTCACTGAGGGAGGAATTAATGTATTTTTTAGCATAAATGTTATTAATTGCAGGTATGTATCTACAGCTCTCTCTAGTGACAAGAAGCTCATAAAAACTGTAGCTTAGAACATTTAGTGGCTATCTTTTATTCTTTAATGCAAATTACTTGATCTTCTTGTTTTAATCCGCTAATTTCACAAATCATGGTAGCTATGGCCAAAACATGCTCTACTGGATCATTACACACTCAGGACTCCCAGTGATGTCAACACAGATTGTGACAAAACAATCACTGTAAGATTTGGTCTCTAACCAGGAAATGTCGCTGGGTTTATAACTAATTTTCACAGTTCATTTTGATTCTGCCACACTCAACTGCAAGGTCTTCTCCTACACAGAGCTGAGCCTTGCTTGCAGCCCGTGCTCCACATCTCATAACAGGGTCTATGGCCCATTTGATGCCTGGAAGTGGCACTGATCTTTGCAAGAATAAAAGACTTCTATGTAGTGGAATCTCACATGGCCTTGAAATGACTGTTTACAGTGGCATTCATTAATGCGTTTGTTATTGACAACATTTACCTTCAGCAGAGTCACAGATTCAGCTTCATTTCCTCATGCCCTGAGAGAAATTTATTAAATGCAGCGTCCGAAACACTTAACCAAAACTTAAAGTACTTTCACAGAATACAGAATACTATGAGTTGGAAGGGACCCACAAGGATTATCTAGTCCAACTCACCATTTAACACCCGTACAGAGACCGAACGCACATCTCAGAGCGGTAAACACAAACCTAGTTCCCTCACAGTCTAACAGGCCACTCTGAGCCAGAAAGACCCTACACCCCCCAGCTAGACCATGTCACTAAGCTCCTCTTGGAAGCACTGTTGACTTTTAAAAAACTTCTCCATGCAGTTCAGCATTAATATATGTTCCTTTCATATCAATTAATGCCAGCACACCCAAGTATGTATGTGTGTACTCATACATACCTATGAGTATCCCTCATATGTATCCCTCCAGAATATATATGGAGGGATGTATATGTATCCCTCCATATGTATTTTGGAGTATCCCTCCAGAAGAGTTGGCCTAACAGCCAGACTGAATCACAAGTCATGGATACTGCAGAGCTTTTATATGGGTGCGTAGGTGCTACCCTTATTTACATTCATTTGCTCTCCACTGGTTTTCTTTTTTGCTCTAGGACAAAACCACATGCTAACTGCTGAAGCTCTCATGCCTTTTGACCTTGCCAAGCTTTGTTAGAGCATCTTATCTTTACACAATACCCATAAGCATGCGTAGGACACTAGAATCAGTGTACCAGAAACTCAGTGCAGTTTTGAGTCACAGCACCATAGGCTAAGAAGATGTGACATATATTTCCATATCAAAACAAGAAAAACCTTTCTTTCCCCTCTTCACCGATGGATAACATCCCAAAAGGCAAGCATGGCCTTCAGCTAACACAGATCAATTTTCTTTCAGCTTCAATCACCATTTAATTACTGTTGACTTCTTTAACCTTTTTCTCATCCTTTATGGATTAGATTCCTTTTTACTCTATTGCCATTTGCTTTCTCTGTGACATAATCAAACTTAAAATGGTATGATAAAATTTCACATTTTTCTTCTCCCTTCTTACCATTTATGTTCAATTTGCTTCAAAAACCAAATCATTTCTCGAGGAGAAAAGTATTTTTAATGAATTGACTTTTAACTTTATCTCTCTCCGGTATCTAGATGTCATTTGCTTTAAGCAAGTAATTGTTCAGATGACTGGATGGCATGCAGAATAATAGCACTAGCTTTTCAGCTCTTAACATTGCATGAGATAAACACCCACATGGCAACATATTTTGGATGCAATGAGTTTTGTTGACTCAGCTTCTTCTTCAGCAAGTATTTAACATTTCACTAAATCATAGCCCAGATAAAAATACTTAACACTTTTTATCAGAAGGAAACCATATTTCACTAGATCAGAAAAAGAATGATTTTTCTACTAATGACTACAAAACAAGCAGAACATTGGGCAGAGATCCTCCCAGCCAAATCAGAGTATTCACTCCTTGTCACTTATTTGTTCTGCTGGATCGGATGTGTATATGTGTGAGTCACTGTGCATGAACTGGTGCAATTCAGGATAGAATACAGCCCCCTACATCTTTTAAATTGGTCTCTTTATAAAAACACCTATAACTGGACATGCAATGAGCATGGTCTCTTTTCTAAAATCTGAAATTTTTTAGGACTCAGAGATGCACATGTAACCATATCTTGGTGTAGATGCAAACGTAATACTGGGCGGTAGTAGCTCTAAGGAGTTAGGCACTAAGCTGTGGAGCAGCAGGATATTTAATATGTTAATTTTAGGACTCAAAGGAAAGAGTGGGTCTGTAATTGCTGCCATACACAGTGAAACTGCTTGTGAATCTGTTACCATATATTTTATTCTGAGATCTTGGGGTTTTTTGAAAACATTTGTCCCTGAACTTCTAATGAACTTGGAGCAATTGAGTTACGAGAGCTACCGAGCATAAGATTTTAGAGAAGAGAGGATGCTCTGAGGTGTGTATCATTATTGACTGTAACCTTGATTGTTATGAATCCTCTACATGCCACAATTAACAGATAGCTTCATAAAAATAGCTTTTTCTCATGGGATCTTATCACTGATGTCCATTCAGGGTTTTGCTACATCCCTTGTGTTGGATGTAGTACATATTTGTGTCTTCTTATACATCCAACAAGTAAGAATGTCAATCCTTGAGAGTAAAACAGGACATAGAAAAGTGCCAATTCTTATATATTTTATTTACTTCTGTATTAACAAGTTTTTTTAATAATAATGAAACAATTAATTTTCTTTTTATGTTTATTATATATTATTGGACAGAGGTCGGCTTAATAAAATGGAAAACTGGAAAAATGCAGTTTATTTTTTGATTCAGTTACAGTAAAGTGAATTAAGAAAATACTTAAAATAATTGTACTAAAGGGAAAGCATGGAGAATAAAAATGAAACACATCAAATGCAGATGAAAAAATGTAAAGTATAATTCTTTTGGGCCACCTAGTCTCTTCTTTCAGCCACTACAGGATTGTTTTTTGTGCTCGTGCACTCTGTATACTCTATGCTTAGATATACACATACGTGTTTATAGAAGATGATGTAGCTTTCAGATAATTTAGAGTGAGGATGAACTTACTCTGAAGGACTGTGACTGATCTAATTTAATAACTAGAATAACTGGTAATTGTCATCTGGCTGGTTTTAATGATCTGGAAAACACGATGCATGACCCATGACATGTCATATTAAGACAATCAATTTCAAATACACATCTGGAAGTATTGTAGGCAGATCTTTTTACTGATGTTCTTGAACTCAGATATGTACATTTTGTCTTAATGTCTAATTTAGGTATTAAAAAGGCCATGAATTTTAACTGAAACTGTTATAATTTGTTGGATTGGTTTATAAAATTTAGTCCTTTCTGCAGTGAGTCATTTATTTATATAACTTGATCCTACTATCCACAGCTATTTAAAATATAGTAAATCAGATCTTCTGACATTTGATTTCACTCCTTCCTCTTCTACATATTTCACCACACCACAGCTGGAAAGGACACCTGTTGTTCACATATTTTAGAAATAATTGTAAAGAGCAGTTTCTTAGATTAGCACTGGAAAATGTTAAGTAAATTACTATCAGTTTTTGAAAGATTTTATTCTCAAAGGTGCTGGGTTCAATGTGTATATGTAATGTAATAGTATTCTTATGTACTACAGCACCTGACCAGATTCAGTAAGCAATTGCCCTAAATTCTGGAAGTTTTACAAGTTTCTTATGATTTTTTTGAAAAATTAAACAGATTATCTTTAGATTTCAGCTAAAATGTTTTCACTGTGTTTTTGTTCAAAAAATTATTCTTAAAAATATATATGAAACTTTCCAAAATTTAGATTTTTAAAGAAACTAAAAAAATCAAAGCCCAAAATTTTTGGAAAAAGGCGGGAATGAGCTAAAGAAAATAACTGGATTTGCCTATGTTTATGTAGTTTATAAAATGAACAAAATTTAAAAAACCAACATCACAAGTGTAAACGATTAGTACAAAGTTTGATAGTGCCAATTAAATCTCTGCATGATGCATTTAGTTGTCTTGTATAGACCAGGCAGTTCTTCAGAGCAATTAGATGGCAAATGTAATTTTTATCACAGTTATCAATCTTTACTGAAAGGATTTTATCTGAAGCATGTAATTTTTTTTTTTAATTTTCAATGATCACTTTATCCAAGCAGGATCTGAATGTCCCAGCTCAATCTGAAATCTAACCTTTTATAATAAGAGGAGTTAAAAGTATACTCTGATAGCTGAAGATTTTGGGAGGAGAAACTGTCAATGGGACAAATTCTGAGACATCCCAGTGGGTATTTTACTGTTTTCTTTATAGATGCAATCACATCCAGGAAGGACCTTGGTAGAGAGTAGACGTCCCTACAGGAAGGGGGTTTCCACTAGAAAGTGACCATGACTATTCCTTGGAATGAGTGAATTTACTGCATATTTATTACATTCCTGAGCCAAGAGCCATGCTCATTTGCCATTGCCATGAATACACAGTGCTCTACAATTCCCATTCCTTATGTTTTGTGCTAGGGTAGACCAGAAGAAACAGACAGCTTCCTCCATAGCAGACACCTGAAGAACTCAGCCTGATGGAACCTGCTGTGGTCCAAGCAGAGTCCCTGCTCCTAGGGAGCGACAAACACCTCACCTTTTTTACACAGGGCCAGGTCCAGCACTGCTAGGGAGATAATCTGGAGTTTCTCTACTGTTCTAAACCAGTTAAAATCACAGAAGCTTCAGAGTGGACATCTTGTAGTTGCAAACAGTGTGTTTGCCTGAACCTTCAAAGGAGCAGTTGAAAGCCATAATGAACCCTGAGTTTTGCTGCTGTCCGCTTCATTGGCCATTTACCTTTCTGCATATTACTCCATTAAAACATGTTTGTGTGCTAAGTTCAATCCAGATAGCTCAGGGAAAATTCAAACCTAGAATATGAAGAAACAGAAGATGAAAAACGGGGTGTTAGCTTATAACTTCAAGTCAACCTTTGAAGTTGTCACCTGTTGTTAATTTTTACTTTGAACATGAAATTTACTTTATTGTTTTCTCCTCTCCACAATTTAGACCTCTACTATTTTGTAATTAGACTCTTTCATTTTCCTAATCGCTGATATTACAATTTAAATTGAAAAATAATTGGTATTAATTGCATTGGTTTGACACAAATTCTCAAGTGAAGGAATTAAAAAATGCCAATTGTTAGATAGAAATAAAAGTTGAAAAATGTATGGGAATGTCTTTTTAATATTTGATTATCAAGATGGCAGAAATCATTAAGGATATATTACGTATCTTTGTTTTATGTGTCATGCTTTATAATACTGGCATCCATGTAATTCTCTGATATTTCTCTATTTTTGTGAGAAGAGAATGAAAACTAAGCTCTCATACTTCCCATGTCCCTTTCTGGGGCACTGGTGTACAAATACCTTTGCAAACCTACACCCCATAGCTGGAAGTCACCTCTATTTGTCATTGATAAGAGCTACGCCAGGGGAGGTTCAATCTTAACGTTAGGAAGCGGTTTTTCACAGAGAGAGTAATTGCATATTGGAATGGGCTGCCCAGGGAGGTGGTGGAGTCGCCATCCCTGGAGGTGTTTAAGAGAAGACTGGACGAGGAGCTTAGTGACATGGTCTAGCCGGGGGGTGTAGGGCTGGATGACGCTGGGCCCCTTCCGGCTCGGAGTGGCCTGCTAGACTGTGAGGGATCTAGGTTGGTGTTATGCTCTGCGATGTGCTCTCGGTCTCTGTACGGGTGTTAGATGGTGAGTTGGACTAGATGATCCTTGTGGGTCCCTTCCAACTCATAATATTCTGTGATCCTGTGATTCTGTGATATGATACACTCTAGTTTAGGTTACTATGTTTAATTTAGTTATTGACTAGGTTAGATGATATATAGAAGAAGCAGTGTATGACTGTTTTCAGTGTGGAGGGGGGCTTCAGGTAACAACACCTGATGAATCTCTTTTAATACTATATACTAACTGAGTTGAAAACCAAGCACATTATTAATGAACAAAGAAATAGCAAATCTCCACTCAAAGAATAGGATTGAGGGAATCGGAGAACAGGGTGAACAGGAGGGAGAAAACACAAAAAGACACCTGTTCTCACTAATTCAATGACTAGTGTCAGCACAGTCCTGTTACAAAGAAGAATAAAACCCATAATGAACACACCTCAAACTACGCTCACCAGGGGAAAAAGAAATAACGCAATTCTGGTTGATGTAGCACAAGGTTTGGGAAGTTGGTGCACCCACAAGTGAGATCTGATACACTTTACTGACCATGAAAGCTAGGATGGAAATGCTCCCATTGCCAAGTTCATGCTTTGCATGGAATCTATTTTCACAGAATCACAGAATCACAGAATATTATGAGTTGGAAGGGACCCACAAGGATCATCTAGTCCAACTCACCATCTAGCACCCGTAAAGAGACCGAGAGCACATCGCAGAGCATAACACCAACCTAGATCCCTCACAGTCTAGCAAGCCACTCCGAGACGGAGGGGGCACAACGTCATCCAGCGCTACACCTCCCGGCTAGACCATGCCACTAAGTTCCTCGTCCAGTCTTCTCTTAAACTCCTCCAGGGATGGTGATTCCACCACCTCCCTGGGCAGCCCATTCCAATATGCAATTACTCTCTCTGTAAAAAACCGCTTCCTAATGTTAAGATTGAACCTCCCCTGGCGTAGCTTGAGGC